>NJDD01024054.1:0-22320 GCA_002245505.1 Calephelis nemesis | reverse complement strand
AAAATATTTCTAGGGGGGTCACAAAAAGTGTGACACAGCGTGACAATGGGGGGAGGGGGTCAAAAAAAGCTGATTTAAGTGTGACGTATTTTATGAACGGCCCCCTAGACATAATGGCCGATTATAATCCTCGGAATTCTGTATAATCCAGCGCAGCGTGTGAATGTGGCCTACAGTGCTGAAACCGGTTTGTTCGGGAGGTTGGAAATCGTCTAATCTGCGTGATAATATTCGGTTCGTTATGATCCTTGAAAACAACTCGTAAACGTGACTCAGAAGTGAGATGGGTCTATAATTTTTCAATATGGTATTGTCACCTTTCTAGACAAAGAGTCTGGTCCACGTTCATTCTGGTCCACGATTCTGGAACACTGCCTTCGCGGATGACGGAATTAAATAGCTTCTGGAGGACCTTAAGTACTGGCATTTCACGCGCTCTAAGTAGCTCAGTAGTAATTCCATCGTCACCCGGCGCCTTATTGTCATTCAGTTGTTTCAGGGCCTTCCGAATCTTGTACAGTTTGACATCCGGGATGTCTTCAGTATAATGTCAGGTGAGTTTGGCTCTAGGGTCTTTAGCCAAACTAACAACGGGTCGTGTTGAATTGTATCCATAGAACCTCTCGACCTCTCTCAAAATCTCAACCTGAGATGAAGTTACAGTGCCATTTTCGGTCTTCAGTTTTATCAATTGGGTCTGGCCAACAGTCAAATCCCTAGCGAACACCTTGGAGCCCTCATTACGCTCAATAGACTCTATAATACGAGACGTAATAAAGGTACGCAGGTCTGTCCTCGCAACGAGACTTATCTGTTTAGCTCCTTGGACTTTTTTATGTCAACTGAACATAGTTTATACATAAAAAACACATAGGCTACAATTTACAAAAATATACTTCATACGCGAGCGAAGTCGCGAAAGGTGCAAACTTTTGTCTAACTATTAATTAATGTTGATAAAATTTCTGTGGGATCATTTTGGAATCATTTGCTATCTTTGGAAAAAAAAAATATCAAATCGCGAAGTGGTACCCAATGAAATAGAGTTAGTTTCTGCAGTTTTACCTACCAAAAAAAATTCACTCTAACTATTTTAAACATATTTCAAAAGTTGAAACGTATATTAAAAATCAAATGTTTTGACATTGCTTACGCTGGTGACTTATGTACAACCTTTTATAGGCCAAATAAATTGTAGGTATAGTGCATTACACAAAAAAAAAAACTCGTTTCAAATTCTTAAGTTCAAATGGTAAGGCGTCCCGGCGCCGTTTATGGTAATGGCGAGTCTGACTATAGTTTTCCAATCTACCTCTTAGGGTATACAGGCGTGAAGATACTTACCATTTACTTCAAATGTGATAGCCCTAATGTATCGGATGGTAAACGCGGAGAGATTTCTCATTAGTAAGAGTTAGTTCCCTGCAGACACCATAGATAAAAAGCAGTGGAGTATTGTCTACTTATACCTAAGACGTTACACCTCTTGTGTCTCTAACATGACAATAACAAACACTGATTTTATGGCAGTTGGCATAGCTATACTAAGCCATACAGTCCTCGAACTTCAACACTTATTAATTTATTTTACTAGTGCTAATTTATGGATGTTTTAAATTACGAACTCCCGACGCAAATAGAGGGGTGTTGTAATTTTGACGTGTCTGTCTGTCTGAGGCATCATAACTCTGGAACGGAGGCAGTGATTTCAATTTAGTTTTTTTTGTATTAAAGGTAACTTATGTGCGAGTGTTCTTAGACATATTTGCTGAAAATCGGTTGAGCCGTTAAAATGTTGTGGGGGGTGAAAGTAAGTTTTAAAGGAAAATATTTTTTTTGTGTCGGGGGTTTTTGAATATTTTTTTTATTAGTTGTTTCATCTTTGTAATTTACGGAATAGGTGTTTCTGAACTTAACATTTATAGGCTTTTTTTTGTTTGCTTACGTATTTTAACATGATTTTTAACCTACGATTGTACAACCCTTACATTTTTATGTGGATATGTTAATCGATTGTTTAGTCATTTCACAACCGATATTAAAAATTCTAATTTTATTTGAAACAGCATACTTCAATACCGTCCCAGTGCCATCAAGTCGAATTTAAATGATGGAGTCTCAGGGAAATCTAAGAAAATACGTAATATTTTGTGTACGTAATGATTAACTTCGTGAAATAGATGTTCATTTTTTGGGCTTAAGGTTTAGGTACTGCGATTAAATTATAAAAACAAATTAAAATACGTGGACAAACTTGTGTGCACTAACCTTCTTGATACTAAGATCTTTTTTCGCCGTTTCTTCTCCCGACTGGCTAGGTTTGGAAACGGTGGTAGTTTACGGTAGACAGGGCTAAATTTATTATCATTTTAAAATGATTTGTAAGTTATAACTCAAATTATAAAAAGAATAAAAATATTTGTTCGTATGAATATTAAAACATTGTGTATATAATTAGTTATTTTATACTTATAAAAATATTAAATTATTTGCACACCACAATGTGGTAGAATATGTTGGAAAGCTTAAATAATTTTGTAACAACTTCAACACGCATATTCCGCAAATAAATATATTTTCTTTCTTTTCTTTTTCTTTGTCTAGTTTTTAGATCTGTTCCAAACTATACACTTCAGTCACTAGCCAGCATTCAGTTTCGTCTTCATTAATTTAGATTGAAAAAGTTAAGACCAACGCTACACAAATTTTCAGCCTAAACATATTTCCACGACCAAGTTCAAGTACACCAAAACCAGATATTCATAGAGAAAATGTCGATATTTAATGGTCTAAGTGCAAAAGTAGATTACTCATGTAGCCATAGGCCATAGCTGACGACCACGAGCGTTTAGGCTCATGAGGCAATAACTGTTTCAGAAAGTCCTCTGAAGTAGATATCACATGCTGACGGCAATTATTTTTTGTTTAGAAAAACAGGTCTAGCTCAGGGGCTAAGGTCCTAAGGTGTGATATACATGATGTGGCAAGAATAGGAAAAGTATACGAAAGTATTGAAAGCATGTTATCGCCTCTGTGGTTTGCAGTTGAACTTGACTTCTTGAGGTCCCGGGCTCGATCTCCGTGTCAGACAATAAATAAAATAGAAAATTTTCATTTTTAATTATTTAATAAAAATATAGTTACACGGAATTACATTTTTGCCTAGTTGGTGATAGGCTTGTCACTTATCACATACCTAGGGATATTAGGAGTTAAGTCTTCACGTCCACATCCCCGAAGAGGTAGGCAATGGCACAACCAGGGCACACACGACTAGCCGAAGGCAATAAGTCCCACAATGTGATAAATGGCAAGCCTATCGCCAACTAGGCACATAGCCAATCCCGAGCAAAATTTTTTTAGGAAATTGGAAAAACCAAATTTTCTTTTTGTTGCCCGACCCGGGAATTGAACCTGGGACCTCATGCAGTCCAGTCGCTAGACCACATGGGCGATAAGGTTAATAATAACAGACAAAACCTTTCCATTTTTAGATTTTAGATAAAGATCAACTCTTTCTTACTGCTTTTTTTGGTAACTATTGATCTTTTTCAGCTAATAAGAAAAGAAAGAACACAACCTTAGTTTTTCAACAAAACATCTAGTTGAGATTTGATTTAACTTCAAATGCTACCATGAGTTATAAACCTGTTAAAACTATCAGAGCATATACTTGTTGCACATTTGCCTATGCCTATAAGATTAAAAATAATACGAAACTCGAAACCAGATTTTAATCAGAATAAAAATTGTAGCGTCTAGTGCTAAACCCTTTCTTTCAAGAATGATGCATTTTCATGTTTTGTATCACAAAGTACATATTATAAAATGTGTCATAGATGCCTTGATACCTCGCTAGAACTTAGATTATATCTAACCCAGAGTACGATATTATCACATCAGGATCAGTTAGGTATACGATAAAGCCTTAAGCAAGAAGCAAAAAGGTACGATCTCAAGATTCAACTTCAGTTAATTATATACCAGCAGCCCGCCCCGGCTTCGCACATGTATAAAATATACACATAAACCTTCCTCTTTAGACTCCGTTTTTACTTTAAATCCCTATAAAACTTTAAAATCCGTTGCGTAGTTTAAGGGATAAAAGGACATAAAGACAGATTAAGCGACTTTGTTATATTCTATGTAGTGATAAATCATATGTCAATGTTGTTATTTTATACATTACTAGTTTAAAATTATGTTACTTTAATAGGTAGATACCTCCAAGAATATGTGTAGGTACAAAGTTTTATGATGATTCGTTCAGTATTTTTCGCTTGAAAATATAACAAACTTACACACGCATTGATAATGTGAGTATGTATGTGCAGTAAGCAAACGAAATATATGATTCCCAGACAATTCCTTGCTTCCACGGGTTCAGATCTTTTGTTTGCTTGGGTAGGTACTGTAGATGTGATATAACCAATGCTCCACTTTTCCCGCATATTTAATATGTTCCATACACAGCTCTTAATCATTTTTTTTCGAATAAACCAAAATGAAACAGTAAATATCTTCTTGCCTGTTCTCCGAACTAGTAGACAGAGGTACAACCAGGGCACAAACTGCTTGCTAAAGACAGTAAGTCCCACAATGTGTAGGCGGCAAACCCATCGCGAACCGGACTTATATCTGACCCCGGGCAACGTTGTTTTTTATATAAAAATTAAAAAAGCATTTCATTTTGTTATTTATCTCCAAATCGAATCCGAGACCTCATGAAGTCTTCTAGACTTCCGGACTTCTAGGCCACATAGGCGATTAACAAACCAAAATAAATTCTATTCAAGCTATCCTCAAATAATGATCATACGATTGATTAAATAATGTTAATTTTAGATAGAAATCTAAGATTAATCGTTTTATTAATAAAGAAGCTAAAATAAGAAATCTATCAGAAGCGCACATTCAATTCACAGATTTCAAATATGTATGTACACAATATTACTTCTACCAGCTCAAAAACTTTATGGATTTATTTTTAATATTCTGCGTATGTACAGCACTTGTTTATTTTTATTAATAAAATAAACAAAATAAAAACCACGATTTTCCATTTCATTCGGCGTTTAATATTTCCTAGAATTTTATGAAGCATCATATAACTCAATGTTTGCTACGAGATATAGCGCCGAATTTAAAATAAAATTAAAGCTTTTGCAATTACATAAAGAAACCATTTAGTAATTACCTATTTTACGGAATTTATTTTACCTATTTTATATGGAAGTCGAAAATCACTTTTGCATTACTAAAAAATAATTATTTTTTACACATAAATATTGGTAAGTACATACTACATACTTACATCCGAATATTTGATATCCATTGTAGATATTGTTGTCGTCGTAGCAAAATTGGAAGGTTTTGGCTGTTTTTTGGCTTCCATAGTGGTATATTTTTTGAATTAAGAAACATTTGAAATTATGTCATTTTTAAATCGCCATGTATAAGGAAATCACTGTACACTGCTTAACAAATAAAATTCTTTTTTATCTCGGTATTTTTCACTGTATTATCATTTTAATTGTATTTTTTTTATAAAATGAATGCATAATTTAAATTGCGTATAGAAAAACAAATCAAGCAGTAGATGAGGCAAATGTACAATAAATCGAAAAACACGAAACGCAGGAACGCGCAGATGTCAAGTTTCGCATCGACCGAACTCTGAATGAACATCTAGGTCAATATCAAGCCTCTGCCTCCACCTCACTCCACCCCTAAAACTGTCTCGCCCAGACGAAAATTATAAAATGTCCTGATTCTCACGCAAGACGTGATCTGGAAGGTGTTATTTAATTCCCTTCAGACAAGAACCTTAATATGAAAGAGCATCTCACACATTTTTATTTAATGAGTTTACTTTAACATGTACACATAAATTTGTTTTCTAAATTTGTAAATCAAAAATATTATTAATATTTGCTTATTAATTTTATAATTAAATGAATATGAATGAGTTTAAAAATCACTGAATTGTCAAATCTTATAAAATTTGCATAATTGCATAGGCGTTAGGTAGGCTCTATGACGGCCTTTGGGACACCGAAGGTCGTAAAAGTGGAACGACGTATTGATTAGAAGGTCCGTGCGCAGTTTCTTACCCTGATGGCCACAATATTGTATCCACAACCTAGGTCACTTTGCATCTCAATCAAGCGAAAACTGAATATTAAACAGTGCATTAACGATATTAAATTGCCAACCCATTTCACTTTGTCCGATATATCTCTGCTAAATTAACCTAAGGGTTTAGTTTGTAAATTTATTCATTTGGACCTTTTAAAAGGGACTTTGAGAAGTCTAATTTATGAATGCAAATGTCTAAAGGGAAATAATCATTTTAATAAAATAAATCTATACTACTCTACAATAAGTAATATTGTTATTCTTTCCCCCCACGAAACCAGCTGAGTATGAAAAGTATCAATTTCTATGCTAAAATTCATTAGAACTTGTTAAGCCGTGCTGTTTCTGGGGTATAAGCCTACCGGCAGTACCATCCAAACTGGAACATGTCTTTGTCAAATCTTTATGTGAAAACTGATATATTATACAAGGGACATCGAACACCACGAGTAAAATAGTAATAACAAACATACACACTTTCACATTTATAATATAGGGACTTAGTATTAGTCATTAAGCCAATATTATCAATACAAAAATGTAATATAATGATAGATTAAATGTTAATTGACGTCTCTGAGGGCAGTCGCTAGTATTTGTAGTGCCTGGACCATAGCACTTTAGTGTTTAGCTATCGGTAGAGAGTGTACAGGGTAACATTTAAAGGACCAGCCAAGTTTGGAGAGAGGGATGGGAATCGATAACACTTTCCATTTACAAAATAATAAAAAAATGCTAATTATATCTTTTACCCTTCGCCAAATAAAAATTGCATAGTTATAACGTAAACGCCGACCGCAATCGCAGGGTGGTGTTGTCATGACTCTTACTAGGTACGACGTAGTGTGACAACAATTGAAGCATTTTTGGGGACTGTTTTAAATGAATGTTTTTAAAATAAATATTACAATTTAGCAACTATATTTATAATAATGCATTACCATTTAAAACTCAACCCCTTAATAATAAAATTTGGCCGGTCCTTTCAAAGTAACCCTGTATATGTTCTGTGGCCTTTAGTCTTTAGACCAGGGTTGTTGCGAATATCAACATTAGCTGTCAGCATTGTTTTCAAAATCAGCATCGCATCAGCAACCGCATTATTTGATGCTCAGTTTATATATAACTGATATTCAGGACGCAGGATTTTCGTTTGACGGTAGGATTTTTTAGCCAATCGTATTCGCGCTAATAATTGCACAACAGAGACTGCAGCTTAGGTAGACATTACTGAATCGTTTAAATATAAACTGCAAAGTAGGTAATATTTGCAAAAAGGGTTACTCTAGTAAGGTCGAACTAAAGCCTCATTAACGATTTTACAAGATTCATATTTTTAAATGACTTGAATGATTAATTTAAAAAAAACTACTTCTACTGTTTTACGTATGACTTATAATCTTCTATGTATATATAAAAGAAAGTCGGTTTGGTTACAACACTTATAACTCGAGATCTACTGCACCAATTTTCATGGTTTTTGATTCGTGGATTTGTCTTCGCCCCGAATGGCAGAATACACCTTAAAAACAATAAAAACAAAATAAAAATATTAGGAAAGATAAATCAGTCGTAATTAAGTTAAACCGATTAGGCTAAAAATTGATGGAGATGTAGCTTAGAACTCAAGAAGGCATAGGGTAAATTTTATCCTTTACAACAGCGAGGAAACTAGGAAATACGACATTTTAATGTTTCCCATAAAAACTGAACGTGCGGAACCAAGTTCGACGGAACAGCTAGTTTATTATATTATAGACAGCTTATACCTAGGCTTCACGTAGAACAGCATCATCAGGGCTAAAACTTAAACTGCTTAACAATATTTTTGATTTGATCTATTGCCATCAATACCGTCTTTACCATAAGGGCACACGGGGCCAGTGCCCAGGGCCCCTATACTCAGAGGGCCCCAAGGAATGGACCATTATACTCACTTTTAACCTTAAAATATTTTGGTTGGGTGCACTACGTTTTTATCGTTGCCTTAATTCAGGAGCATTCTATTTCTAAGATTTTGCTCAACAGAAATCCTGAAATAAATTATTATCGTAAACCAGTGAACCAATTTTGATGAAATTTGGTACAGAGATAGAATAGACCCTGAGGAACAACATAGATTACTTTTTATTACAAAAAAATAGGGGAGAATGTGTAAAAAGAGGGGATAAATATTCATATGGAAATTCGTCATTTTTAAAGCTGTAACAGTGAAACTTTGTATTTAGACACTTTATGATAAACGAAAGAACATAGGCTACTTTTTATCACTAAAAATGAGGGAGAATGGGTAAAAAGGGGTGATGAATGTTTGTATGGAAAATAGTCGTTTTTTGAAAATATAAAAGTGAATATTTGTATTTAGGCATATATATATATATTTATATAAACGAAAGTTATGGCCATTCTAAAAATGTGAATTTCATCGGTGATGAACTCATTTGGTGGGTACTCAGAATTGTGTATCTATAGGACATAATATAGGACATAACTACCCGCGTTAACGGGTTAGAAAGGAATTAAAAATTTCGCCACGGGACTTGAATCCTCAGTAGCTCAATTGCTTAGAGCATTCGTCGGCTTGAGACGAAAGGTTACAGGTTCAAATCCTGTCTGGGGCGAAATTTTTTCTTTCTTTAAAATTTATAGAAATTTATCCCACGCACAGGGCAAGTGCTAAAAAATAAAAAATAAAAATACGATTAGCTGATATATAAAAAACCCCCATCAGCAGCAACCTTGCTCTAGACAATGTTAAGTAGGTACATCCCGTTTGGAGAAATTTTGATATCGTGAGTCTGCAAGTGCGTTGCTGTGTCTAAGATACAACATAAAAAAATACCTTTGTCGTTATTTAATAATAAAAAGTATCTTCACGTCCATATCCCCGAAGAGGTAGGCACAGAGGTAGGCCACGGAATCCACGACTAGCCAATGACACTAAGTTCCACAGTATGATAGGTGGCAAACCTATTGCCAACCGGTAGGGTTACTATTGAATCTAAATATTTTTTTTAATGATATTGGAAGGCAAACAAGCAGACGGATTTCCTGATGGTAAGAAATTCACGCCGCCTCGAGACATCAAAGGTTGTAATGGTGTGTTGCCAACCTGAGGCCGGGATGTAAGGCCTCGAGCAAAAAGTAAGTTTACTGGCTACCTTACCCTCCAAACCGGAACACGTCATGACGTTATGGCGGCAGGAATAGGTAAGGCGGTGGTACCAATCCGGGTGAGTCGCTGCGAAACTCTACCACCTAGTCAGATGTCACGGTGTTAGTGACGGTAAGCCTACGGTCGCCTTTTTCTTAAATCTTTCCCTTTCATCTTGCATTTTCTTTTTTCGTATAACATACGCCTGAACAATAATGTCATATGGCTTTAACAAATTCGCAAACCGTAGAACGAGTAGCGACCACAGCACATGCCGCTAGCGCACGCATCGCACGATTCGCATGCAATATTTCATGTGTTTTATAAAAGAATTGGCGCGAGACATCATTAAAATATTAGAATTTAATGAAAATTATTTTCAGGGACGACGTTTGGTTAGGGCGCCAAGATGTAAAGTTGCGTCAGATCTTGTACGCTATAATATATTATCTATTATTTACCTTTTAGTATGGTTTTGAACAGCATGTAGGGGGCGCGTATAAATTACGCCCAGGGCGCTGCTATTCCTAAAACCGCTACTGATTTATATAACTATTAATTAGTTATGTATTCATAGTAATTAGTAAGTATGAAGTATTGTAGGATTATAAGCAAAAATATAACACGCTTAAGTAAAAAAAGCCGGCGATTTGAAATAAACAATTAAACATCCTTCTTTTTTAATAATGGATAGTTTAGCGATATGCAAGATTTTTAAAAACCGTCGCAAATACTTACGATAAAATGCATGCGTCTTAGAACTTATCATTTGACGTTAGACAAACTGACAATTGTAGAATAAAGATGAAAGCGCCTTGCCTATTTCTGCCGCCATGAGTGTCTGGCGCTGTCGTTTACCGGTTCAGGGAATAGGATTGACTTGAAAATTAGGACTGACAACCCAGGCACCGGACAGCGGACGAAACTATAACATGGATGGTGACTATAAGTCAGTTATCTTATAGGTCACAGATATCTTACCATCAGGAGATAAAAAATCAGCATGTCGATTAATCATTCGAAAAACTAGCGCCTTATGTCTTTTGATGAAAGAACAGAAAAAGGAGAAAAAGAGAGACATTTTTGAACTCTCCAAAACGTGGAGCACAAAAATTGTAGGCAGTCACTCTCGTCTTTTTGTGGCAAATTTATTTGGAATTATGTGACTAACTCATCGTACACTTACATACAAACTAAACAAACTTATTTGCCAAATATAGCACATTTTTTAGAAAAATTTAAACCACGCATATGGAAGATGCAAGTTAAATAAAAAACTTGTATGAAAATAATTAACAACGTAATTCAATGTAGTTTTTATTCAAATATCAACAATTGCAGGTAATGCAAAACTGTAAAATTTATATAAAATGTATAAAAAATGCAATAGGAATGTACAACAATATTGCAGACTCAAAACACAGTTACACTTAAATTATTTTAAAATGATTTTCACTCATAAATATATAACAACAGAGTTTTGGTATTAGGAATAGAAGAATACCAATAAGCTTCCTGTACTCATTATTTTGTATTCAAAATATTGGAAGGCAAACAAAATCATAAAATACAAGCTGACTATAGCCATCAAAGACTATTGTCGCGCTACCAAACGGAGGGTGGATTTTATAACTTTTTTATTTATTTAACAGCATTTTTCCAAATTTAATGAGACATGACTTAAAAAATTACAAATTCTGACCAAAAATTGGATAGTATATCTGTAACGGTAAACATTTGTTCTGATATACTAGTAATCGTTAAACATTGTATTTATTACTTTAGAATATAAAACAAATTTTAAAGTACATAAGCATTATATAAATAAGACTTTAATTAAATCAATGTTATTTTTCATTTACATTTACTTAAAAATAATAATAATTGTGTTAGAGATTCAATTTTCAAAAACAATGCTAAGCTTATTGATATCCTACGCACAATAGGCTATGTACCCATATCAAACATCAAACCCTAATCCACTACCTGAGTATAATACAAATTTTTAAAGAACAAAAATTTAACTTCGCAAAGGCGTTTGTAAAATATAGACATAATACTTGCGCAATTCATTTGCGAATTATCTTGCTACAGTGCTAAATTACTTTGGTTAGGACCAGTGTTTTTTTAAATTATTTTGCGTAATTTTTTTCACTTACGGCCAACATAAAGATAGGCCTTCTAGAGTTTTGTTGCTATTTGTCTTAATTATTGAAAAATAACAGCGGTTACCTGGCAACTGATTTTAAATATCACGATCTCTTATCTTAGATAGATTATTAATATTGACCGTAAGACAGCATAACATTCAAATTGGTATACATTTTTTGCAGTTTTACTGCGATTTTATTTACACTAAATCCACATGTTTAATCTGAATATTATGTTATTCCGTAAAATATATTAATTTCATATTTAATAAATAATGTTTATTTATTACATTTGTAAGAGAACACGATTCAATATACGTAACAAACGCCGGTGCGAACGAGGCATACAAAACATTACTTCTTTGCAAGTAATCCTTTGATCAAGAATTCTAACTTTCTCGTGTCTGCAGCAAACTTCCTGATTCCATCTGAAAGTTTGTCGGTGGCCATTTGATCCTCATTCATGTGCCAACGGAATTGCGCTTCCGTCAAAGAAATTTTCTCTACGTCACTTTGAGCGGCAACTTTTGCGTCGAGGGCCTGAAAACAATACATTATTACAATAAGTTTGTTACAATTAAACTGATCAATATTTTTAATGTATTGTACTTTCTACTCAGCTCAAGTACTGCGTCAAATTTCTTGACGATTTATCGAGTCGATAAGGCGTATTTAAACAAAACTAGTGGTCGCCCGATGGTCGAAATTCGACCACCATAAAATATAAACATAAAATAAAAACACCATCTTCACTTATCAAGACCAACTACTTTGGTTTCAAACTTTTTGGTGCGCCATCTGTGATTTTTTATCGTTATCATCGATATGTTTTTTTGTGTGTGTTAAATGCATGGCAGTGTGGGTAATGTTTTATTTATTGATTTAATGTACTTTATAAACATTACCATTACAAATATTAGCCTTTTGCACTTTTCCTACGCATAAACTATCTTCATACTTCTCCGTCAGCGCAATTTTCGTAAAAAGGGGTCCCAAGTTTTTGCTTCACATATTAATATATAGATTCTATATGACTAGCAGTATCACGCATTCGTCAAAGTAGAATAGTTACAATTTTCGTACTAACTTTCATCCCCTGTTAAAGTCCGTTGGGTATTGATTTACGTTTGAACTCGAATCTTTCGCTATGCATATCAAATATCATCAAAATCGGTACAGAGGTTTAGTCTTGAAAGAAACAGACAGACAGACTTTTTCATTTATAACATTAAAGTATGGATGCACCACGAATTTAGACATTTACATTTAACTTATCGATAGTTGTTGCCCATTCGAAGGATTTAAGCCTCCGAAAACGCCTCAAGCAATCGAGATAAAAAGTAGCACATTGTGTCATTTCTCGAGCTACAGAATATGTACGAATACATACACATTACATATTACATATTAAATCACTAAAACATCTCCTCAATCTTTTACTTTTATATCATTGAATGAACACGTTTTACCTTCGCAATCTCGACGAACTTATGGATATTCTTATTAGCATCTTTATGTACTCTCTCACTCTAACATCTTTACGTACCTACATGGACTGTTCTTGCTCAAAATAAAGAATTTGGCAAAGGGGTTGGCGCACACCCTTTACTTCGACAGCTATCCACGAGGCTCGAGTTCGATTCCCAGACACGGGACAGAAATTTGTGTGATGAACAAATGTCTGTATTTCCGTGTCTGTCCTTATTAAGTTTATACAGGTATTTATGTATTTCTATATATCTATCCAGTATGTTTATACTTCTATCGTTGTCTACCACCCATAACACAAGCATACATTTTGCCAGCTTTGGGGTTATATCAGAGATTAGTAAATATAATAGATTGACAATGTCATACATTAAAATCGTTCCCCGAAATTTTGACTAAATCTAGATGGCGTTGTGCGATTGTCAGAGCTCAGAACATTAGTGTTTACCTGTGTTTGCGATATATATATATATATATGCTAGGTTTATAGGATATAAGAGAGTTGACGAAATAACGCACATTTTTTAGCTAGATGGCGCATAACTAAATTGAAAAGTTCACATTTTACATGTATTACAAATTAGCTTTTCTCTGGCTTATCGCAAGAACTCATGAACTGCAAAAAATCATAAAAAACATATTTTCGTGGATGGATTCGTTTTGACATATTCGACAATGCAAAAACTCACTAATTTCTAACTGATTTGCTTTAGACGTTACACAGCTTGCTATTTAATCCATAACTGCAACGGTGGCAGTCAGACATTTACAGTTAAAATGTAGAAATTACAGTTTATTTGAGAATAATGAATAGGTATGTCACTTAATGACTTTTTGATATAAGCCGACGTTTTGTACTACAATGTCCTTCTTTCAAAGTAATAGATTTTTTCGTAAAGTAGTTCAAATTCTGTGTGGTATAATGGACTAATTAGATGCTTCGTTATTAAGGGCGCAAGGTTCGAAACCCGGATTTATTTTGTAACCTGTTTTATTTTGTTTTAAATATTTAAGTCATTTCCAGGTCTGGGATTTTACTTTTCATTAAATTTATTCGGAAATTTAGGTATTTCAAAATATCAATGTATTAGAATCGTTGATTGACACCTACAACATAAGCATAATATGTATACCTTGGTAATTTGCTTATTTTGGGGTCAGCTTTTCAGTAGTCTGAGGGAGTTAGATTCAATTGATGTAAGTCTTCGAGGAAAGTTTATTTATTTATTTAATTTGTTTTTGTAAAAGCAATACTTTATACATAAATACTCTGGCAAAGTGACAATAGGACCTAGGCTATATTTTTTTCTAAATGACTTCAAAATATTCCACCGTAGCCAAAAAACTTCAGTAGGTAATAATTTCACTTCTGTAGTTACGGCATACAGTGCTTAACAAAGAAATATCCGTTCTTTAGTTAATAATAACATATCAAGAATAATTCAGGTTCAAAAATAGGTAGTTGATAAGGTTTATTACAAGGTTTATTATTATATTCGAAATGAACTCAAACCCATTTTCCTCCGCTGATGGTCCGGGCTCCTTTGCAGAATAGACCTGCCAGGTAACTAGTAAACGGCGAGCATAGGCTAAACCCACAATAACACCGTGCATCTGAATAGGTGGTAGAGTTTCGAACTTTTTTGTAGATATTAATATACCTACCTATTGTAGAACATCTTATACCTACTGCTATTGTCAATGGTTTTCGCAGTGCATGCGGGGACAGACATTTTATAGCAAATTTTTGTACACCTTGTGTTACATTTTTGAATTTTCTGTAAGGATCCCTAATTTTTTCTAGTTGCAAATATAGCCTACGTCAGTCAGGGATAATGTAGCATTTTAGAGATGAAAGAATTTTTGAAATCAATTCAGTAGTTTCGGGGCCTATTCATTTCAAAACAACAAATAAACAAAAATCAAACCTGTCCTCTTTATAATATGAATATAGTATAGATACGCATTATATGTCATCATATAACGTGGCGAAGCGTCGACGCCAAGCCAGAAATCTGTTTTACGCGCGCCTATAGGTGTTTCACATCAAAAATGTTGCTCGGAATTGGTTATGTGCCCGGTTGGCGATAGGTTTGCCACCTGTCACATTGTGTGTGTGTGTGATTATCTTCGGCTAGTCGTGGGCAGGGAAGGTTATGCCTCTGCCTACCTTTTTGGGGATACGGGCGTGAAGATACATTATATTATTATGTATAGGCAGAGATAAGTAAAATATATAGTATTATGTACCTACCTATATTGTCTTTGGTGTAGTTACGACTGCCATGTTAGCCGAGGGGTTAGCATGCGCGGTACATGCCTTAAATCTGCTGTCCACCTTTGAGGCTGGGGTTCGAATCCCGACGGGGGGTTTTTTTCACATTTTTTTTATCTATTTCTATGTATTATTATATACTAGAAATTAATTATTTATGTTAAAAAAGTATTTATTTTGTTTATAACTTTAAAAGATATTTGTAATGTATTAATATTAATATAAACCTACATATTATTCTCATTTGGCGTGCTCATCGCATCACAAAACAATTCCTTAATCCATATAAACTGTTAAAAGCTATTAATGTCAAGCGATATGAAGTTCGCCGGGTCGGCTAGTTTACAATTAACATTTTAATAAGGAATAGCGTAATTAGGAAAAGTTACTTAAGAATGACTAGAAACAGCGCCATCTATTAAATTTAAAATAAAATAGGAATAAAGGTTCCAGGCAGACGTATAATTGTAAAATCTGTCGTTATTAGACAATTCGATACCCACAGCGACATCTGTTGTCTTAGAAAGGACTTACTTATTGCGTTACACGTTTTCATGCTACATTGTAGGTCTATTATATATATTGTCTTTGGTTATATCAATAGGAATATTTATTTATTATCTATACATTAATACGTAAAGCAAAAACTATGGACCCCGTTTAGGAAAATTGGCATACATATAGTTCATGTGTAGGAGAAAGGCAGAACGCTAATATTTTCAATACTTATTTATAATGT
Source organism: Calephelis nemesis (assembly GCA_002245505.1). Lineage (NCBI taxonomy): Eukaryota > Metazoa > Arthropoda > Insecta > Lepidoptera > Riodinidae > Calephelis > Calephelis nemesis. The sequence continues at coordinate 6,376 of NJDD01024054.1, read as the reverse complement.
ACACTAAATCAATAAATAAAACATTACTCACACTGCCACGCATTTGACACACACAAACAAATATATTGATGATAACGATAAAAGATCACAGATGGCGCACCATACAGTTTGAAAACAAAGTAGTTGGTCTTGAAAATGAAGATGGCATTCTTATCAACAAGATATTAAAATTTATTATGGTCGAATTTCGACTATCGGGCGACCACTAGTTTGTAAAAATAAGTTTACTATGTGTCGACCGCGACTACACCTGCATTTTAATATTTTTACTCTCCCGCTGGAACCCGTTAAAATATTAGGATAAAAAATATTAATCAAGTTTGATGGCGTGCCTAAAGCTGCCAGGTAAAAGTCACATTATTACGAGTATATTAAAAAAATAGTTGCAAGAAAAAGGCTTTTACCCTCTCAATGAAGTTTTTGACAGCAAATAGAGTTAAAATTACGTGATACTACTACTTCTACATAATTATTGAAAATAATATGATAAATATGCACAACTATTCTGATACCAAATACTCTAATACGCAATTTATTACTTATATATTTATTATTAAATCCTAATTTAATTGAAGACCCATTAAAATCGGTTCAACCGTTTTGGCATAAAAAACGTTACATGTACGTACATTATATACAAACGTAGTATTTCCAAATCCCCGAAGAGGAGGCAAAATTTACAACCGGGCTACAATGTGATAACTGACTTATTTTTATACCTTTTTCAAAGGCTCGTCGCTATTGGCAAGTTCTTGCAGCAGCTTGGGGCTGATGGTGAGCAGGTCGCAGCCGGCCAGCTCGCAGATCTCGCCGGTGTTCCGGAAGGACGCACCCATCACCTGCGTCTTGTACCCAAACTTCTTGTAGTAGTTATACACACGAGTCACTGATTGTACGCCGGGGTCCTCTTTCGCCTCGTACGTCTTTTTCGTATGTTCTACATACCTAAAATGTTAAAATCCCAAATAAATACAACAAGTGGGCCAATAAAACTTTAGCGTTTTACATAGAAAAAGAAAGTCGATTAAAAAATATAAATAATCAATCTGAGTATAGTATCTACCATTGTTATCTATGCACTTATAATATTTTATTGTGGGAGCAACAATCAATAAATTTTAGCAATTGTTTTTTTTGTTCCTTGCAAGAATTTGTCCAAATAAGAAAAAAAAGTGGTAATCTGTTGGAGCTAAGGCCAGGGACTTGAAGCATGGTGGGTGTCGAAGAAATTCCAGTCACAAATCCTCTAATTTAGCATCTTTCTGTCATAAAGCAATCTATTGTTGTTCTAAATCATTGGATCGTTGTTGTTGTAGTTATTGTTGTAATATGCCAAAACAATTGACCAGTCTCGGTTGCGATTGCTGACAATACTGCTTTGTCGTAATTGCCTGATCAAATCTTAAGAAGCCGTAGTGTATGACACCAGCAATAGAACATCAAACTAACACCATTAACAGTACTGTCACATATTCCTTCGTTACTATGATGATTGAATATAAAACAATGTTTGATATGTGTTTGTTAGTGGGCTTCAATTAATTCATGCGGAATCACTTTTACACATTTCCAATTTGTTTCAAAGGATTTGAAATTGTTTTATCTTTCCCACCGAAGTCTTTGGTGTAACATGGTTCTCGTTGCTTCCACTTCCTCGACCACCTTTAATTCAGCATTATTAACTAGTCTTCGGTCATAAACGGAGTTTGTATTTTAGGTCAAATTCCCAGAATAGTAATGTTGAAATCAAAACCGTAACACAATTTCGTTTTACAGTATCTTGCCTATACACATCACTACTTTTTCAAACTGTGAGTTTCAAACTGTCATTAATGTGACATTTTAAGTTTCTCATTTTGTGAATAAAATCAGAGAATAAGTTTTGTTGTAACCGGGGTTGCGCAAAATGTAATCTGATTAATGATTAAATTTAATCTATAATCTTGATTACAGATTACGGAAATTAATCAAGAAAGTAATCATATCAGTGTAAATACCCCTCGTTTATCTAGGTATATATTATCTTAAACATAATATCAAGATGTAAAAATATTTTTGCTTACTCAGCAGGGTTCAGGATCGTGTATGTTACATTAAAATGTAAAATAATTTACCAATCTAAAATTCTTCCAACAAAGGGAGATATCAAGGTGACGTTAGCCTCAGCGCACGCAATAGCTTGGTATAAGGAAAACAACAAGGTCAAGTTACAATGAATGCCGTGTTTCTTCTCTAGCTCCCTGAAAAAAAAACAATCAAATTATTGATGAAACGATAAACCAGCAAAAAAACGTAATTAAGTTCAAAATAATTATTTTACAAAATGTATAACTTATCATTATAGGGCTAAACATATATCTCCGCCATTTTTATGAGTGTAAGGACTTCGAGGCCCATGACATAAACAACGAGGGGAAAATAGATACATAGTCGAAAATTATACCTAAAGGTCTAATACTGTATTATTAATAATAAAACCTCATTTGTTACCCCATTGTATGCAAATTAAGAATTATCATTATTTTAAGCGTTATCCTGCAATAAGGTTATAAATATCATCAAATCAGGATTGTCACCAAAATTGTCACTTGATTTTTTGATCAAGGTCAGTTGGATCAAAATTTGTAAATTTTTTTTTAAGTATCATGCCAGGATTTAATATTGCAACCACCTACAACAAATTATTGATTTTATTTATTTAACACTATATTGCACACAAAAAGCAAAATTATACAAAAACTGAAGTAAAAATGCACAGAAGACGAGCTCATCTCTAACGACACAAATTTCTTCCAGCCAACCTAAAAACTTTAGCTGTGAAAATAAAATGGAAAGCATTTGTACACAAAAAACGATTATAACTGTACTTCGAACAAATAAAACATAATTACAATATTTCAGTATGCGAAAATAAAATAGGTACAATCATTATTATTGAATATTTTCAATAATGATGATAATCCTATAAGGATATATGATCCTATATTTCCTTATAGGATGTACGTCTACGAATTTTTTATTGTGTCAACAAAATTAATGTTTCTTCAATCTTTTCTTAAAAACAAGTACAGTATCGGCTGTCACGACAGGAAAGGGAAGGTAGGAAGTGTTTTTGACTCATTGAAAAGTAAAAGATTTAGAATAAGTGCAAAGCGGGAAAACAAAGGAAATCGGTGGAGCGCAAGACTAAAACGCTAAAACAAATTATTTACCGAGCAAAATCAAAACTTTGAGGTCTATGCATATCAGTGGATAGTATTTTTATAGAGTAGGAAAGAAAACAAATAGATTTCCAAACTTTAAAAATGTGACTGTGAAAATGTTTGTTAATAACCTTATATTATTAGCATAGATGTTAAGATTTATAGATTAGTCTAGGATTAGGTCTGATAGTTCAATTAAAAAATAAATTTAAGGAGGATCCTTTACTTAATAAAAATAATAAAACAAATTTAAAATAGCATGTTTTAGGAAGTTAAAATATGACTTGCCAATAAGCCCACTACCAATAACAATATGGATGACTAAAATGACCTAATGTCAATTGACTCAACAGAATTTATAAGTACTAATAACATTAATGTTCAAAAATGAATCTGAAAATTTTACTGCTCATCATTCTTGCCTAAAGATAAGATGCTAATCTTAGGTGCTAATTGAATCATACATTTACAGGTACATACAACACTTGTTTTGTATTTAAAATCATTATTCAAACACTTTATCATTGGTTGGCAATAGGCTACCTATCACATTGTAGGACTTAGTGTCTTCAGCTCACACTTGACCCATTATATGCACAGGATTAAATTTCCTAATAATCAGCATAGAACTGGTTAAAGTAGTAGGCATATGATGCATCAATAAGCACACACACAAGAAATATAGCAAGGATAGGTGAACACATGTGTCTTTTAGTTAAAGGTATTAAGACATATTTTATTCTTACTTTGCAGCTTGAATACCCTCCCACGTTGAAGCCAACTTAATAAGTATGCGTTCTTTTTTGATGCCCTGTTCTGCAAACATTGCTATAAGTTTAAGTGCTTTTGCCATACTTGCATCCTTATCAAACGATAACCTAAAAATATATAATTGGGTTTAGAAAAAACAGTTTTACTATATTTTTGAATTTAAAACAGGACTAGGCAGCCAAATCAACATAAATCATCATTCAGGGTTCGAAAAAATATTGTTGAAGTGTAGACATAAAGCTGAGAATTTACCTCTTAAGAATACATACACTTTGCATGCATAGCATCACTCATTGTCCAGTCGTTCAATGGAAAGCCAAATAGACTAAATGGGATATGTATATTATTATTTCCCTATTACAGGCATTAATATTTTAATTAAAATTTTTCTTATGCATGCCTTTTTTTATTTCATGATGCCTATTTTTTATGAAGTTGATATTGAATATTTGGCAAATAAATATTTTTATAAAATAATACATATTTTACAGCAATATAAAGTAAAACATTTTTAGAGCTTTGTTAAGGTAGACTGAACTACATTGATAACATTACCTTGCATCTACTTCCACTGACACACGACCAGGAATTATTTTAAGTATTTCACAACCAAATAACACACTTAACATGTCAAGTGTTTCACTTAATTGTTCTTCTATAGATCTAAAATAAAATAAATCAAATTATTATATTATCTAAGCACAACACTACCTAGTAAAGAATGCAACACAGATATCTGACCCCTTTATAGCACTATGTAGTATTATAGATGTGTAAACTATCACTAATTTGCATTATTCACTGTTGACTCAGTTACCAAATGGTCATTGCCAAATCTAAATATACAAAATAAAAACATACTATTATTTTAATTTAATAATAAAAATAGTAACAAATCATACTAAACAACAAATAACAATTTCATAACAATGTTATAAAAAAAAAATAATATTCTTAAAATAAATTTATTTACATGAACATGGATATACAGCCAACAACCTCAAAAACATTTGCATCTCTATTATTGTGAATTATTCATCTAGTGTGACATATAACTAGAATTAATTGGAAGATACTTACCCACCGGAATCCTTTCCATGCTTAATAGCTTTGTCAAGCAAATGCTGATATTGTTCCATACCAGCTGCTGATAAAATAAGACTTGGGTTGGTTGTAGCATCTGTCGGTTTGTATGCTTTCATAGCTAAAACACAAATGTATATTTTTATGGCATATTATGTACAAGCAAATGACTCGACAGATGGTAAAACGCCTTTAGACACCATAAATGTTATAGGAGTCACTGTCTTGTGGCCAAGGTGTTGGGCCTAGAGTGAGATCCTAGAAGACAAATTGCTACACAGCACTCTATAAACACTGGAATCATTTGTGCTGCAAACATTAGTGTACTTCTTTTTACTTATAGACTAAAAGTCATATGAACCACCAGGTGAAGTATATAGGAAAATAATCACCCGCGGGACCACAGAAAGAGAGGGGAACCCTCGATTTTTTCGTCTTGTCACATGATTTTCGCATGGTGTTGTGGAATAATGGATTAGAAACAGTATAAAACTGATGCAGTACATTAAGAAATGACCAAATTACCCTTGAAATGATTAAAAAAATCCAAAAAATTTACCGACTTTGTGGCACCATTTTTTTACGGCACTGTACCAAAATGTACTCACTCTACCTGCACTTTTGAATTCTCACCAGCACTCAATCGGACAGCTTACAAGTTATGGCATAGTGCTGAATCTTATTATTTTATGCTCTTATAACATCCTATATATGTCACATGGTGGTTCATATGACCTATCCATTTTTTGGATGGGCGTGTAGTCTATTACATTCATAGTTTGCATATATGTTTACCATTAAAAAATTAAAATAAAATTCTTAGACCACATCATATTTTACTTTCATTTTTCATAAATATATAACTGTACCTTGTGGTAATTTGCAAATTGTGGCCATATGCAAACTAATAAAAACATCCTTAGATGGGATTGTAAATTATGTTAAAATTGGAGCCCTAAATTTGTAGTTTAGACCTGAAAATATAGACTGTTTAAGTTAGCTTGATGAAAATGTAATAATTTTAAAATTCACATTTTTCTTCACTGTTACGTAATAATTCTTAGGGTTTATTATTAATACAATACAATACAATAACTCTTTGTTGTGCACCAAATACAAATAAATCACAAATACATTAAAATAACTTACACTAAGAAGATACACAAAGGCGGCCTTATCGCCAAGGCAGCGATCTCTTCCAGGCAACCCTAAAGTATAGAACAAGATTTAGAGAGATACTGTTTAATGGTGCTCTTAAAAATATACACACACACATACATACATATCTTCACGCCAAGTCCCTTACGGGGTAGGCAGAG
>NJDD01023677.1:0-21376 GCA_002245505.1 Calephelis nemesis | reverse complement strand
GGCACCGCTGGCCCGCAGTGTGAATTGCGCACCTCTATTGGTCAGTTACACACACACACACACACACACACACACACGCACATACACACACACAAAATATAATAGTATACAGTAAAAAATAACAAATGTATATAATGAATATAATTTATTTCATCCATTGTCTGCTAATTATATTTTAAATTATTTTTTTTACATTCCCACTATTCACCTTGTCATTCATATGTCCGTTCTCTGTTGCGATTTCACACTAGGCATTCTTTTGCCTATTATACATTCACAGATCATGCGGCAAGGTTATAAAAATTCACTTATATTAAGTATAGATGTTGTTTTTGTACACCACGTCTTCTTATTTCATGTATTGCTTTTCTCTAACAGATTGATTGTAAGAAATTTCTGTCATTAGAGTTGAACTCGCCCTTTGTAGTTAGACTTTTTAGTTTAAAGCTTTCTTTCTTTATTGTACACAAAAAGTCAAAAAACAAATAAAAATGTAAAATTATACACAAAGCGAGCTTATCTCTAATTTTTGTTGTTTATGATAAAGAGTTATATATTATATAGTTATATGTTTTTTTGTCAATTAGAGGAACTATCCTTGCGTTAATGGAAATCTAATGTATTTGTAGACTTCGAACTATGCCTTACATTAAGCGCAACATTTATCTGAAACTCTTTATTTTTCCAAAATACTCATCAAGACGTACACACAAAAACACGAATAAAATGTTTTTTTTTTATAAAAGTATGTAATTCTCACATCCATGTCATAGCTGGAGTTCCGTATATGTGACTGACCGTCTGGCAGTAACAAAAAAAATGAATAATTACAATAAATAGTTTGATTTACGCAGGTGGTGCACCTGTGATCACACAAAGTAAGCTACCGCCGAGGAAACAGGCCATGAGCAACGTGCAAGCATCACCAGGTAATTTTTATTTTGACTTGATAACGTGACTAAACGTGATTTAATTACAATGTTTTTGTTTAATTTTCGAGTTTAATGGTAAGTTTGTCGGAGAGAAATGCACTTAATATTTAAATATATAGTTAGTTTATAATTAAAATGTTTTTTTGTGTAGTGCCCTACTCACCTGAAAGTGAAGACTGTCTAAGAATATGAAATCCTATTTTAAAATGACCTTATATTCCAATTTTTAAGTGACATTTAATTTGTACCAACGGAGAATAGACTGCTACCTTTGATAAACGAAATTTTAAATATTAGTCATCGCAATAATTAAAGTGTTCTTATTTTTTTTTCAATTTTTAAGTTCTTCGTATTCACTATCACTGTCAAATTTACACAATAATCTTGCTAATTGTTTAAAGACATTAAACGAACAAAAAATGCTTATGGAGAATCCACAGCTGTTAAACATTAGGCACTCATTTTTATCCCTAGTATAAGTCCTTATTCTCTCAAAATCGGCAGGATAACTCTTATCTCCAGTATAACTTCTTAATCTATGAATAAACAGTTGGTGAAACGTGAATATGGCTATCCAAGAGTAAATTGCACATTTATACTTGGAATAAAACTTATACCAGTTTGGTGAAATTGGCTCTTACCCACTTTAAAATGTTCCGTTCCCTTTCAGTCGCTCCAGCATATAAACAAATACCAGAACAAACTCCCGCGCAGCCACCGCCTAATGGATCTTGTAAAAAGGTATGTAGAATCGTTTTTTTTTACATTTATATATAAATAAATAATTCTCGAGTTAGTCCTGGACTGTATGTACAAGCTGCCATTATTACTATTTATTTATTTTTAAAAACTCAATTCTCAATGGGAGTTGAATCTTAGTATGAAAACCTATTCTACGCAGACGTAGAATTTGTCCACCTTATTTACAGTTTTTCGACAGCAGGTGAAAATACCTTATGACAAAACGAATAAAAGAAAGCTATAGAAACATGAATTTGACAGCCGTCAAAAGTTACATTACAAATGTTGTTATTGAAGCACACTTGACGCATCTATTGTGCAGGAAGCGACGCGGGAGGTGGTGACGGAGGGCGCGTGCCGCTCCCGCCGCGCCGTGCGGGGGGCGCGCTGTGCCGGCCACTGCGGGGCTGCCAACTGCTGCGCGCCGCGACGGACCAAGAAGAGGAAGGTACCTACGCTGGGAAACAACCAATTCATCAAATTTTCACGGTTCACTTGACGACTGTTTGAGCTTCCGGAGTAGTCCCGGGTCGGACAACAAAGAATAGAAAATGCATATTTTCAATTTTCTGTGACGGTGCCCGGTATTGGATGTGTCCGGTTGGCGATAGGCTTGATACCAATCACATAATGAGTCCGCCTTCTTCTTCTCGTTAAATTGACGCGGGAAATATCAATAAATTTAAACTGACAAAATTTAAGGTACGGTTTCGAGTCAAAACAAAAAAGGACTTATGTCTACAGTTCACGCAAAACTTAAATGTGCCTACGAAGTAGGTAACATGTCGTTGCGCAGAACTCATTTCAAGGATATTGGAGGGGGATATGTGCGGGGAAGTAAGGGAGCGTATTGCGTACTCGCTTATACTCGTTCTTCGTCTTTTTTACTTTAGTAATTTTGTGTTGTGCTATAAATGTTTACTATTCATTATATACTATGCATGACTAAAAAAAAATTTTTGATATTTTTGGATGGGAGAGTAAATCAAATTTTATGATAAATACTTTGAAGCTCCATAATTACCAGTACCTAATTAATTTTTGGTAATAGTTAGTACGTACCTAGTATAAAACCTACTAGACGCAGACGGACCAGGGGGGTTACAATAAGTTCTTAAAACAGTACTATTTCAATAATACTAATTGTCAGTCGAGAAAGACAACCTTATGACGTATATCATAAAGTTGCTTATAAAAGCAGACATTTAGCAAGATGGAAATAATACTGCTTTAAGCGTTCATGGTAGGGCCCCTGGTATGTAGTTACTAACCTAATCTTTGGCACGTTGTTTTTAACCCTATATTTATATACAATAATAATAGACATATGGCGAGCATCAGTACGTTCTTCTAACAAGTTCAACTTGAACAAAAATAACAAAGTATCTAAAATTGGATTTTCAAACAATAACATACTGACAAGTCACCCACATTTAGCAAATTATTGTTTGGATTATCTATAAGCGTCTAAATATTTTTTGTATTAAATAACTTTTAAGTGTTGTGACTCCACCAGTATTTTCGAGGTCTAGATTTTATATTCACTTACTGATATTTCAAGAAATATAGGTCACACTATTGAAATTATGTTATGCGCTATACTATAAATTATAAAAACTAATTAAAAATGCTTTTTTTCAGATCCGTTTAATTTGTGCAGACGGTACAAGATACACCAAAGAAATAGAAATTGTTCGGAAATGTGCGTGTGGTAAAAAATGCCCTAAAAATACTCCCTTCCTACACTAGACGTAATCCCATTGATAGAAAATATTGAGTAACGGAATTTCATAAACCAATCACAACTTTCAAAGAGATAGGTGTCGTTGTTGCTAAATCACTAACAAAATTCCGTTGAAAACTGAGTGTCAATGTGACATTGACAACTCAACGCCATTTAACGTCAACGAAAAAAATCCATAGACAATAATGTCAAAAGTACAGGTTACAAAAACTCCAGAAGTTTTCAATTGTTTTTATTTACTTTAATTCAGTATTAAATAATAATAAGGTTAATATAGCAGCCTAGGATTAACTAAAATTGTAGCAGTATTTTATTACGGCAATACGGCCTAAGCAAAAGTTTATTAAACTAGATGTTATCCTTTATACATTTTACAGCGTAAAGTAATAATTTTATTACATATAGCTCTACAAATAAAATCACAATCATATTAAGTTTAAGCACCCTATTTGTATTTTATTTTACGGAAAAATACATCTTTTGTGAACAGTTTTATGTTCGAAAAATCGTAGATATTTTTAAAATGTCCCAATAATCATTATTTTATTAAATAAAATTTGTATTTTGATTAAACAAATTTAATTTTTACATGTTTTTCAGCCAATACTTCTACTTGTAGTAGGAATTTTTTAACCCGACTTTTTAATTTTAAATCATATCACAAAACCGTTAAATTTAAAAATATCTCTTCAACTCTAATTTAAGAAGGTATTTGTACTCATTAAGTTTTATTAAATAATCTTAGACCTTTAAACATAAGATATGTCCTAAAACTCAATTTAAACTTTATAAACTAAAAACTTAACCATTCCGAATTTAAGAAAACGTCTGAAAGCAATCATTGGTAATGCAAACAAATACTAAAGCTTTAATAAAGCATTTTAAAAGTGTTAAGCACTTTATAAAATTTTATGAAAAATAACTTGTTGTGTAAAAGTATAACCTTTCTTTGTTTCATAGACACTGGTGGTAATTCAGCTGAGCACCAACTAAACTTGTTTTAGGTGTATGCTACTTTTTTTAATGAAACAAAATGAAAAGAGATGGAACATTTTAGACATGTCAGATTAGACACTTTTAATCACAGAACAATATTACTCTGCTTTTAATTAGTTCTCTCAGAGGAATAGATTGAAAGTCTGTTGAAATGTCATGTAGGTACAAACGAATTTGACTGCACTAAACGATACGTACTGTCGATGAACTGTCGTACGATCGTACATCGACGTACTATCGATGAAAGATGATAGCGATATCTAAAAATTAGTTAGTAAGTGCGCATCAAAATTACCACTATAATGCAATGATATCTTGTATTGCCATTACATAGTTATTTTTTTACTATTTAGGCACTTTGTTGCATTACCATTGAAACTACCAATGTATTGTGTATTTTATACCCAGTAGAAAACTGCCATTTGTTATTACGGTTAAGTCCGCTTATTGTGACACGTCGTATGTACCCAACTAAAGTAAGTATAACTTAAGAATTTATGCATTTATTGTTAACTTATATGGAGGCTTAATATTTTATCTTTAGTAATTTAATGCTCATTATTGGGTGTAGATCGTTGTCGCGATTTAATGTGTTCATGATTATGTATTTGCAAAAAATAAATAAATGGGGTATTTTAATACATTATATGTTGTAACATTTATCCCATTTAGGTTTTCAAAAAGTGAGCGTAACAAAAACAATGATTTTGGATAGACGCAAAAATTAACCGAATTACCACAAAAGTAATTACCTAAATACTCGTTGAATATTTGTTTTATTAAACACCCTAATTGTATCCTCACGTAATAATTGTATAATGCTGCGACGTCAAGCATTGTAGCATGTGATTAAATATGTCAATTTTAAAAAGTGTTTAATTAAATAGGCGCCTACTTTTTTTGTGATAAGGTGGCAAGTTTTTATGTCTTCGGGTTTTTCCGCAACATCTAAAATAGGATCTAGAACTAAAAGATCTTGAGTGAAATTGGTATTTTGTTAATGAAATGATTTTGTACTATAATTGATTTACATAACGTAGCCATATACAAAAAAAACTCATGTGATCGGTGTAACCTTAAGAGTTTTATTTAATTCTCAAGCCACATTAATAATTCACTAAGAAATCGTATGTAAATAGGATACCCCATTTATAAGACATTTATTATTAGGCTTACATTATGTGCTATTTTCATCATGGCTTATTTTGAGATTTCTTGCCATATTTTACATATCTGATAAAGCATAATTGTTTTAAAAACAGACGAAACTTCCAAAAATCACGGCACATGTTTATTTATCTTTTTGTTTCCTCACCCATAATGAAAAGTTCATTCTTGCAGTATTGTATTTTTAGAAAACTAGCCGTTTTACGATAAAAAAAAATTAACACATGTTTAATTAAAAACTCTAAAACTGTAATCTCGCAAATAAAAATATGCTGCCACATAATCCACGTGTGGGCATGTTAATGGCTGAATATAAGTTTAAGATCGGGTTTAGTTAAACATGTGTTTATTTTTTCTAAAACGGTGAGCATTTTTGAGCACGAATAAATAATATTCGATCGCCTTATCGACTTATCTTTTGACAGCCTCGTGAGCAAAGTCATTAGTGTACAAGTTTCAATCTTCTTGTCTAGGTTTTGATCTTCAACAAGGACAAGCAATAGGCACATTTCTAAGTCTAGGTCTAGGTTTTAATCAGTTTATTATTTTAAATATATATGTATAATTAATTAAAACTGTGTCCCGCAACTTCGGCCACTTATTAAATTAATTTAGATCTAGCCTATATTTTAAAATGAAATTGATTTATTTTGCGGAATAAGTGTGCGTCGAGTTCATTTAAGCGCGGGGGATGATCAAACATAATCCAAATATCCAAACAAATTTGTATCCCCGCTCGCTATCTAGTTTATCCGGAAATGTTTATCAAACTTAAAGAACATTACCAATACAAAAAACAACAAAAATAATAATAATTGGTAAATTCAAAATATACCAATTAACTCAGTTGTACATTCTCATTTTTCGTTATATCTCTTTTTTCGTTAAAGTAATCAAACATCTTCAGTTACTTAATGTAACAGTTACTGACCATATTTTGTGGAACGTTCTAAAAGAGGAACCTAACATGTGCTTCGTGATTACTTGGCGTTTCTCATAAGTAGATGTAAGACTTTTGTAAAAAATAATATAGTTAATTATATTTATTGCATTTTGTTGCTAAAGTCTTTTAGGTTTAGGAAATTTATTGTAAATTATAGTTAAGGTTATTATTAAAATAGTAGGTAATAATAACTTCGTATTTATTTTCTACCTATTTGTAGATTTTTACCAAATTATTAATACTAGATTTTTCAACTTTCCATGGCATAATCAGTTTTTGGTCTAATTTTCTTACTATCTAAACTTCTCAACATGAATCGCCTTCTACATTTTATAACTTTTTCTATTTGTAATTGTTTATTAATCTTTTTGTATTTTAAACGTTTCTATGTTTTCTATGTTTCATTAAACGCAATATCCAGGAGGATAATAATTCCAGGAGGATATGTAACCCGTAAACATTAAATTCGAGTTTGATTTTTCTCCCCCATTACAGATTTTTATGTGGTAGCATGCGCTTCAAAAATTTAATAATTATTGTCTGTATTATAATTTATTGAATGTATTAAATGAGGATGTTAGATAATTTTGTGTTTCACTGCCTATTACTAGCTATGGTAATTGCGTATACGTCACGTAATACAATTGGTAACAACCAGTAGCGGCTTTAGGGTAGGGCGCGAATAGGCTGCCGCCCAGGGTGCTGATTACGTATCTTTTTAGTGATGATCACTGGGTAAAGTGTACATCAAACAGCTGTCAAATGACGTGTTTATATTTGCTATCTCCAGTGACAAAATTAAATACAATAGAGATAGCAAACAAAAAACACGTCATTTGACGGATATTTGATGTGCACTTTACCCCGTGATCACTAAAAAAATATGTAGTCAGCCCCCAGGGCGGTACTTAGATAGGGGCGACTGATCGCTTGATAACCAAGCTCATTTTAATTTAGCTAAAAATGGCTATAACGCAAAGGCTGACGAATATATTATGTTCTATAAATAAAAAGCTTTTTTACTTGCATTTAAGGGGACTGTAAAAATATCGCCCAGGTCGCTGCTAGTTTTAAAACCGGTACTGGTGGCAACATTTAAATATTCTGTGACTTTTTGGGCTACTATAACAAAAAGGCTCATAAGTAAATATGATTACATTATTTTAATAAATAACTCCTATATCTTATCTTTTTCATTTAGAAGTTGCGGTAAAAAATATCGCCCAGGTCGCTGCTTGATTTAAAACCGGTACTGGTGGCAACATTTAAACTGTGACTTTTTGGGCTACTATAACAAAAAGGCTGATAAATAAATAGGATTACATTATTTTAATAAATAACTCCTATATCTTATCTTTTTCATTTAGAAGTTGAGGTAAAAATATCGCCTACGGCGCTGCTAGTTTTAAAACCAGCGCTGGTTATTTAAATATTCTGCCACAATTTCCAGGAGCTACGAGGGCAAGGGTTCAGATATGTGCCGACGGCAGGGAGAGACAGATAGAATGACAATATTTATAAGGCTTATGTATAGTTAAAATTGTAAGTTAAAACATTATATTTAACGATTTATATAATTTAGGCATGGCAGTGGCATAAGGCCTAGGATCCAATATTCTATAGCCAAACTTAATCATTTTAAGTTTTTCTGAGAAGGTATACTTTCAACTGTAGTAGCGTCATTGTGGATTTGGCAGGTATCAAGAAGCAAAGATATTTGTAAGATGGAGAGACAACATTTTTTCCTAAAAAAACATACAATACAATAACTTTTATTGTTCACCAAATACAGAGAAATTATTAACATAATATGTAACGATGAAGTACTAATTTTTATTTAACAAAGGTAGCAAATGGTAGAACTTAGGTTTTTTTATGGAAGACAAACAAGCAGACGGATTTAGCGAGACAATAAACAAAGTGACGTCACCAACCTGCAAAATGTTGGCTGCCGTAACTCTTTCACTCTGCTATCTTATGTTGTAGTACAGTTGCCAGGTACAAAACTCGACTAGGCCTATCTCTATCTGTAGAATAAGATATATTGGCAAATAAATTTTATGTAGACTGGGCTATGGAGAAGCCCCTGCATCTGATTGACCACTTCGCAGTTACCTCAAAAATTGCAACGACAAAGCCGCATGAATTGAAAGTCAGAGCCTTTATCATGAGTTGGTATATATTGCGTTCAGTAAGTAAAGTGTCGAAATCTATGACACTTTTGGTCTAAAAATGTTTCTCTTAATTACCAATAAAGGCGCTGTTCAAAGTTTTCATACAAATAATTTACAGAGACGGTAGCGAGTATAGTAAACTTGACAAGCCGTAAACTCATGGTAAGGGGGGTTAGAATGTGCACTTTCGTCTTGGCGCAATCGCGTCGTTTCGCTTGGACGATGCGTTTCGTTTCGAAACGTTATCGTTTTTTTATAAAGCTAGAACAATCATAACTTGAAGCGATATCGTGTAAACGAAGGGTAGTGACCGAATTTGTATGAAAAAACAAAACTTTGTCTATGACGACACGACTTAAAACACGTCAATATCAAATTTGTTATTTGTCAATTGTCAGACGTCTAACGTCTATCGCCGACGTCACGTTTTGTTTGCACGAACGTTCTACGCTTTTTGAGTTTGACATTTATAAGCGGCCCGAAACGAACGTTCGTTTTAGTCTAGCGAAATTAAAAACAAAAAAAAACTTTGCGTCGTAAATAATGGGGGATATTGTTATCTCACTCCCTCTTTGCGGTTTCTCTTTTTCTCAAAGACATTTATGTCCTTAGAACATGTAGTTCTCTTACTAGTCTGTGGTTCCTTTATGGACAGTTACTTTACTCTTTGGTCTGTGGTCATTTGGTGGGAAAGTTTGAATGTCATAACAGTGTGTTTTAGTTAGAAATTTAGAAATATTCATAAAATACCAGATTGTTGAGCTTTTCGTAATTGTATATTTTAAATAACTTTCCATAAATTTGTTTACGGTGAAATGACGCCAAAAAAAAGGTTTATTTCGTGCGAAATATGTAAATATCGAACGTGTCGACTGAACAAAGTAAAAAAAAGATTTATGGCAAAATTTCTATTGAATGAATCCGGTAAGCAATAAATTGTATTAATTTTTTATGTTATAACTGTAATGTAATGTCAAACACGCCATTTAGAATGAATTTTCTTATTTCGATTTGTTCAAAACATTATTTGTATTGAGTAGTAGTGATGTACGTCCATTATCGATAAACAATATCATACTCGTTACAAGTTTTTTTTTATTTATCTAAAACACATACATAATAAAGTAATGTTTTCCATTTGTGACAGGCAAAACCTACACTAAGTGTTGACTAGTGTCATTGGTAGCGCTTCCTCCTCCATTCAATAATTTTAAATTATTTTTACTTTCGATAATTACAATTAACTAATAAACGTGATAAAGTGTATGTCTTCATGCTTGTGTGTGTATTAGATTTTGTGTGAACACATGCATCAGTTCACTATAATTTATCTTTGCGAACTTTTCTCTTACTTAACTTAGTGAGACTTTTTAACCAATTGAAAATTATGCTTTTGATTTCTTTAGAGTTAAAAAAAATATGTCTAAACAGAATCGAATAAAAAGGATTGTAATGCCGAATTACGAATAATTGCTGATTTATTTCTTTTTTATGAATAATTATTCAACTTACGTTTATTTGGTCGTAGCAATTTATCGTAAAATGTGTACTAACTTGTTTTCAGATGCCGACAGTGGGTTGAGGCAGTGGGAAATAATTACTTATTATACGTTCCCATAGAAAAACAGCATACATTAAAATATGTATGTGGTGCACACTTCGAACGGAAAGACTTTAATGTGAATCAAAGTCGGCGAAGATGTCCGCAGTACCATCATTGAATTTATATACTAACCCGATTCCTGACGAGCTATTGTCAGAATTTCCCTGTAACATCCATGCCAACAACAGCCGCTAAAAATTTTGAAAAATTGCAGACACAGAATAAATCGGTTGCTGGACCAAGTTACATGGGTAATAATATTAATATATCTTCATGCTTATATCCTCGAAGAGCCACAGGCACAACCAAGGTACCATTGACTAGCCGAAGACACTAAATCGCGCAATGTGACAGGTGGCAAGCCTATCGCCAGCCAGGCAACATATCCAATCCCGAGCAACAACAAGTTTTACTTTTTTTTATTATTAACCTAAAATTTTCTTCAAAACAATAATTTTTGACCTTATAATTTTGGTACTTGCTTTTTTATCTTAATTTTTTGAAATGAATTCTGAACAAAGCTTAAACCTATCGAATCAAGGACTAAGTGTCAAAACATTTTTACAATCACCTAAAAGAAAACAAACATGTTTTGGTAAATGTTGCACAGCTTTTTTTAGCATTAGAGAGTGAACAAGCACGAAACCTTCCTGATGGTAACAAACAAATGTAGTTTTAGGTATAATAGCATCACTGTCCTGTTGTAAAGGGCTACTCCACCTTTAAGACTGAAACACAATAGTGTTTGGCACTGACGTTATTGCGACAGGAATAGGTAAGGCGATAAATCCTCACTCAAGCAAATTAATAACAGGGTAAATTAAGTTTATATTATATTCTGTGTAACGTTGTAATAAAGATGATAATTCAAGGTTCAGGCTTGGAGTATGTTAGTTAATATTTTTTAATAAGAGGGCTAGAGATTTCGTAAACTTTGAAATTTTAAGCTTATAGTCACCTTTTATGAGCTTAATATGCTTAGCAGAATGACAACCTATTATATTTACCAACACGAGACAAATTTGTATATTTATTAAGGAAATTAAATTAAAAATCTTTACACTTTACAATTTATTACACTTACAATTAATATTTTTATCAAATGTATCCAATTGAACCAATAAACTTATTATAATAATCAGTATATCTTTATTTCTTTGTTAATATAAAAATATGCACGTTAAAAAGTCTTTCATTTTCCTTTTATCGTTTTGTAGCCATATTTGTCCAACGTGGCAGTTTACTATTTCAAATTTATTGATATATTTTAATTTAATTAATTACTATCCAGTATACCTAGGTTGGATTTAAATGTGAATACTGATCTGATCTATTAGGGATAAAATAAATTTGTATTAGCTTTATATATACCACCGGTACCTATGACCTAAATTTTATCGATATCGATAAAAATGAATATATTGCTCAGCAGCTGTATTTTATTTGTGAGATTCGTACTTTCGTCAAAACTGACATTTACGTGACGTTTCGTTGTTAACATAGTGCGATGTAAACTGATTATTTTTTTAAAGTACTAAGTCCCGTCTCTTAAAACGTAGTGATTATATTCTCTTTGGTTCGTTTCAAGACGACGGTAGTTCATTCTAACCCCCAAGGGTACAAGTTAGGGATGAACTGGGGTATCGATACTATACTCGATAGTGGTATCGATCATCAGGTATCGATACTGAGTAAGTTACTAGTAACGTATCGTTTTTGGAAAATGTTGAGTAAATATTTTCCGATTAAACATTTTTCAGGCATACACTAACTAGACAAAACTAAGGCTAGGATGCGATCAATTTACGATAAAAGTTTTTTATGAATGTTAAAAGATAAACATCCATAATTTTATTTTTCGTAAACCATAAAATTTACTGATTTTGATTACTTTTAACCGATATCTAATCGATACTTCATTTCAAAGTATCGATACTAAAATGTATTTGTATCGGATAAAAGTATCGAGTAGGTATCTACTTGGATTTACTCGTATCGTTTAATCCCTACGTACAGGTAACAGAGGTAGTAATTTAAAAATAACCACTTTTTACTGAATGCATTTAATTACAAGACAGCAATTATGTCGGTTTACTGTCGATAGCTGGTGACAACGTCATATAAACGTTACAAATTTAAAGTAAGTGTATAACTATATATAACTAATACCTGAGGAGTAAGCTCTTAATACATTATTTCAATAATACTAATTGACAACCTTATGACAAAGTTGCTTTTATAACTAGGAAATAATGCTGCTGTTCATGGTAGTGCTGGTTGGTTCATTTAAAAATAAAACAAAAGATAATAGAATATATATTTATTTAAATATACATTGATTTGTGCGCTTCGCGCAGGCTACAAACGCCATATATTGCTTACCTATATTAATATAACTATATACAAGTTCATATAACATATTCACATACATACAAACTGATTGGATTTGGGGTGGTATTTTTGAATAATCAGAGTGATATGCGCCCGCTTTTATCTTTACAAGGGCTCTAAGGATTACCACAAACTATAGACAATATAAATACAAGACACCCTTAAAGCTCTGTTTGTAACCATACTCGGTGTTTTAAAAATATTCGTTCACATAACTTTTCTCCTTACGCAGATTTAAAATGTCTGATTACTGTTTTCACTCTCGTGATGGACATTCGACTAACACAATCAAAATCGTTCGATCTGCAAGCATATTTACATAACAGCGCGTGTATTGGAAAAACTTTAGTTTTGATTTGAGTTATTCTAATAAATATCGCCTATATTTGCCACAAAATATGTCCTCGGCATCACTAAATGGTAATTCAAAAATAACACCATTTACTTTGGTCACAAACTCCTAAGCTTTGTGGCCCACTAAGTTAGATTTCACGGAGCAGGCGCCCTCCTGCGTTTCTATTGGACAAACATTTAAGCAAAGCTCAATTGCACACGCTCGAAATAACTGGTGAAGGGCCACCTGCTCAGTGCACTTGACTTGGTGGAAGCCTTAAGATCAGCACTGACTACAGTTTTAATACAAAAACATTTTGAAAACTACATCAGCGATTATAAAAAAATGCGCTCGCATTACTTTTCGCCCACATATGTCCCTAGGTATAAATGGGGTAAGGAATAAGAAATATCAAATTTGTAACTAATTCTCTCATTTTGACAACTTATAATTAATGTCATTTTTATCTAAATACCAATAATTGTAAAATATATTACTTAAATAATATTGGAAGGCAAAACAAACATAGATTGATAAAAACAATACATGTCAGCTATATATTCACGACGTCCTTCGAAAATATATTTTATGACTTTCTTACTTTAAATAAATAAGTGACTCAAATCTATAGTATGCGCTGACCTTATAACTAACGAATATTAACAAAAGAGGGTGTGGCAATTATATTTAAAACGCACAACTCGTTTATGTATAGTATTCATGATCGATTATGATCACCCTGTAAATAAGTAGAGACTTGAAATCTCTTCCAAAGGCTTCGAACACACATCGAGCTATTACTAAAACATTTTTTTTCTATAGAGAAAGATTTAATCTTCACGTATACAATGCGCGCACTGCAATTTCTGTTGTCTTTAATGTTTATTAAACGTTATCATAATTAAGACAATATTGCGAGTATTACGTGTGTGAACAAGCTTTTATATATCGGCCACTTAATGCAATATATTGACGATTTAAGCATAGCGCTCACTGTTCATGGGCGGAGGGTGTCGAATCAGGGCGCATCGCATTATAAAGCACACTGAGGCGAAACGGACTGCATCGCATCCACGGATTTTTGTTATCAGCGCCAAAAAAATAGAGAGGCGACTGAAGTATGGAAAGTTGCGCCTCTAGTAGTTGTCATACGAAACTTGAACGTTCAAATGTCATTAATGCTTGATTCACGACAATGATATCGTGATCTTTGGCGACTGTAGCCTGTAGGCCGCATCGAGGAAAGCGGAAATCCACGCCGATGCGGCCCAGCACAGTGTTGCTCCATACAATATGTATGAGAGCGATCTAGGCGGATCATTGAGCTGCGATGCATCCCGTCCCGTCCAAATGGGCGTTATCCTTTATAATACGTACCGTTAGACCTATTACATTAGGTACAACACTTTTCAAATGGTTTATCTATATTAGTAATAGCTCAATGTCCAATCAGTATAAATATGATAGAAATCACACCTTTACTCTGTCAACATCTTTAATACAACCTTAAAACTAACAATTATCTACAATTATTCAATGATTTTTACAATAATATAAATGATTTTCTAAAAATACTGAAACAATTCTCGTAAAACTTTAATTACTAGTAAGTAGTGAGATTTTTCCATTTAGTTACAAGAAGTATAAATACGAAACAGAGTGACTCTATTTCGTATTAGTAGTAGTGTGTTAGTGACCTTAATGTATAAGATCATATTACCTCCACCTAAACTCGGTCAATGACTTCGATCGTTCGTCTCTTTAAATTTTGTTTAATCGAGCGAAAAAGAAGTATTAGGGTCAATCCTCACTAAGCTCGGTTTTTACAACTTCACCGGACTTTGTGGACAAGCAGAGCGCTCAGCATACCTCACTAAGCGAGATAACGGTGGACGTTTCAAAGGATAATTAATATTCGTTACTATACAGTTCATAGGAACTATGCCAAAGTTTATCAGAATTCCCGTCTTAAACACTCGTTGAACACATGTTTTACTAAACACTCTAAAATTCGATTCTTAATCAATAACACGTTGCCACGTCATTTCTTTGAAAAATGTTCATTGTCTTTGGTTGGATGTCAATTTTATACAGTGTTTAGTTAAACACGTTCTACTTGTGGTAAGACGGATTGCGTTTACTGAAGTTTTTAATTCGAATAGTATTTGCTACCCTTTTTTTAAATCTGTATGTGTTGTTAATACTTCTCAAATCTTAAGGTTTAGGTTTACTTTAGCTTTAGTAAACAATTATCTTTAGCAAAGTAAGTCTGGTGGTTTTGATATAAACTTTCTTTTTTAATTAACAATGCTTACGCCTATAAATGATCTAGTGTAACATGGCCTAAAATCACTTTAGACGTACCCTGTATTCTTGATTTAGATTCGTACTCAAGAGCTGTACTTAATTGCAACTGCAGTTGACGACAGATTTCTTTTTTTTTCGAATATAATGTCTAAGGGCATTCGAAAAGTCAAATATTCAAAGAAATTATGTTTTATTTTCAATGCGCTATTAGTCATTTTCAACTCTGCATATGAATAGACCCTTATTTACAGTAAAGCGAGAAGAAAACATTAGTCTATCTCATTCTAAAAACAGGAAAGGAACCATTAATTTTATTGTATATAATTAAAGATTTAATAAAAACAAATTTTTTACAAAAATATGCCTTTTTTAATTTCGCGTAACAATTGCTTATATAGTAAGAGATCCGTACGTTGAATTACGGAAGCCATCTTTATGTAATTAATATATTATGTGGGTTATTTTTACTTTAACGTAACAATTTGTTTGTTTGTAATCGAAAAGTCTACTGAAGTTGTTATTATTATTGTTATTTAAGGTGTTTTCTTAAGCTCGACTTGAAGTCGGTTATCAGAACCAAATACGGGCATATGCCAAGTATTCTGGTTTAGGTGAGTCAGTAAGATGAAAGTGTGACAAGATTTTGTGTGATTTGAGCTGTGTGTGTGTCTGCTCGTATCTCTTGTGATGTGTGTCGTATGTTGTGGGTGTGAGAGGATGTAAGTGTAATTGCAGTATCTTAGTTACTTTCGAGTGTGAGCGTTGTTGGGTTTAGAAAGCGACGGACAATGGAGCAGGTATCTATTACTATTGATTTTTGCAGCGGTATGTACGTTTTCTCGTGGAGATCTAGTATTTTTAAAGCAGTGTGGAGTGTTTTTGGTATTACACCGGTGGATGAGATAACTATGGGAATGACCCTGACCGTTTCTTGGTGCCACATTTGTTTAATTTCATCAGCTAAAGGTATATATTTTTGTAGTTTTTCCGTGTATTTTTGTTTCAGGTTGTGTGTATTCGGAACGGCGATATCTATGAGATAAGTGGTTTTCGTGGATTTTATGGTAAGTGTTATATCAGGTCTATTGCTTAGAATGGTGCGGTCGGTGACGATGTCCCGGTCCCAGTAGAGTTTAACTTTATTATTTTCTAGTACGTTTTTGGGTTTGTATTTGTAGTAGGGCGTGTGTACTTCTAGTAGTTTGTGTTTGAGTGCAAGTTGTTGGTGAATGTGCTTGGCGACGTTGTCATGACGGTGTGTGTATTCTTTGTTAGCAAGGACGGTGCATCCTCCGGTGATATGGTCTATGTGTTCTGTGTATTGGTGGCATAATCTGCACTTGTCTGTTTCTATTGCTTCTTTTAAAATGTATTTGGAGTAATTTCGTGTTTTAATTACTTGGTCCTGTATTGCTACGAGGAACCCTTCTGTTTCACCAAATATATTACCTTGTGTAAGCCAGGTGGATGACGCGGTGTAGTCTATGTGATCTTGTTCCAATTGGTGTGGGTATTTTCCGTGTAATGCTTTGTTCTTCCAGTTTTCTATTTTTTGCTCATCTCGGAGGATTTTAGATTTAGGATCAAATTGGTTGTTGTTAAATTGCAGAGGTGTTCCGGAGTGTGGTAGGTTAACTATTGCTTTGTGTAGTGGACTGTCGTTAGCTTTTCGGATAAAGTAAGAACGTAGATTATCTATTTGTGTGTAGTGTAGGTTTTTTATGTCTATGAATCCGCGACCTCCCAATTTTCTTTTGAGTGTGAATCTTTGAACTGCTGAATGTATGTGATGTATATTGTGTTTATGGCTTGTTGTTCTGGTTGTGGTGTTGAGAGCATTATTATTATTATTTTCTATTTGATTTTAAATCAACTCGGTTAAACCGGCTTTAATATATGACTTTCACGGACCGAAGTCAAGTGTAAATCACTATTTTCCTATTAATTTATGTCTAAAAAATTTCTAACAATTCTACATGTATTTAAAATTACAGCTTTTTGCATTGCGACATAGGTGTTAGCTGGTAAATCTAAAGTTAAGAGTGCATCGTGTAATTGTTTCGGGATGACGCCAGTGCTTGACAGAACTATTGGTACTATAGACACTTTGCTTAAATTCCACATTCTTGAAATTTCTTCCTTAAGATCTAGGTATTTAGAGAGTTTTTCTGTTATTGTATTTCGAAGATTATGGGTGTTTGGTATAGCTATATCTATTATTATTATTATAACACGAAAAGGTTATTGATATTGTTTCCATGGTATTTAAATGTCAATGTTTTCCAATTAAATTTGTTTCATAAAATTTTACAAAAATAATTAAATTATTATAATAAAACTTGCAACCATAGTTAAAATTTAACGTAAATAAACACATGGACGAGTCACACAAATTTAATCTAACCCCAAAGTGTGTTATGGGTGTTAGTCAACGATTCTCATATATATAAATACTTAAATAGATACCAGAATAAACTTGATAAACACCCAGGCCCAAAAATGCAGACATCTAAATGTTAATCACACAAATACCTGCCCCCGCCTGGAATTGAACCCGAGCCTCGTGGTTGGTCGATGGATTTTGGCGTGTACGCCAAAAAAAAAGTAGTTAAATGTCCCAACATTTATAACCCTTTCCCCGCAAACACCTATTAGAGTGGCAAATTTCAGCAATACTAGTTTGCAGCCGTGTAATAAAAGATCAGACTTCTAATCACCTATTGTTTACCAGATTTTCTATTACAAACCAGTTACCCACGGCCAGTTAACATGACTTTGTTTGCAACTAATACAATTTCTTCCGACACCCTATTTTACTCCCGTTTAATGTAATTCTTTAATCATTATTAAAATCGATGGAGCAGTTCTGTTAATTGATCACAAACAAACATCTTTGTATAATGTTATAAGCATTAGTAAGCTATTGCTATTGCAATATGAGTAAAATACAAAAAATCTATTTTAGTAAGAGAAATCTAAGGTAGTAACAACGTAATCGGATCTTAGTCTATTTAGGATAATAATACACTTAAATAAATAGTTTAGTGTTTAGTCAGATAATGGTGCCGATTTCGATACACCTCTGCTGAGCATCAACTAAACTTATTTTAAATGTATGCTATCTTTTTTCAATGTATCTAAAAGAAAGGAGATAGAACATTTAGAAATGTTCGATTAATCTGAACATGTCCACTTGTGACTTTAATAATCAACGTTTTTCGAGGAATCGATTAAGTCTGTAGAAATGTCATATCATCAATACAAACTGACAGTACGAAATTTGTTGTCTCTTTATATTGCTTGCGTTGAAAGAAGATAGCGAAAACTTAAAATAAGTTCACTTGGTGTAGCAGAATTACCTCCAGTATGAGGAATAATCGTCACTATCGGCCAATGTTAATAATATTTCTCTAAAGATGGATTTCAAGCAATCTAGATAGCTGCGTATCCGCCGGCCTATCCTATACCTAATTGCCATATATATTCTGTCCACAGATATGTTATTGGCAAAGGATAACATAAAAATAGATCAAAATATCAATCTTGGAAAGCAAGTTTTGGATTAGGATTGATTATTAACATTGGCCGTATATAAATATTCGCTTGGTCACAAATAATTAGATCGTATTAATATAATTGTAACGTCATCAATAAAACTGATGTCACTATTTTCTTAACGTGAACAAACAACGGACATTATAATACATATAAAGTTGCATGGTCACTTTCAGCATATTTTTCTTTTGCCATTAGAATTGTATTTTTTATTACACAAACGTAATTTTTAGGCTGCTCCGTTTGTTTATTAAAATTGTTAACCCACGACGGAAGAGCGAGAGAGAGAGTGTGTTTGTGAGTGAGAGTGTATGTGTGAGAGCGTGAAAGAGATCTCTCTCTTTCTATCTCTTTCAGGACTGGGGCATCAAAACTCTTATACGATCGAATCAAATAATAATAAATTTCAGCAAAACATGGATGTTGCTTTACAAACTTCCTTATTCAACTTCAAATGCCAAATATGTTAAAATCGACCACGCAACAACAATGTTAGTTCAATGATCGAGATAAATCGCCAGGGGTGCTATTTTACAAGTAGAAATATATCACGGAAATAAATTATCATCAACGCTATGGAAATTACTAGGTGATAATTCAAATAGCACCCTTGAACTGAGATGTCAGGTTACTTGTGACTTTGCCAAATGTCTCCGTCACATTTAGTCTTGTTGAAATATTGTTTAAACATCTTGGACTAAAGTATTCCAAGGTTTAAGCAGGTATTATTCTATTACTGTGTAATACCGATTATTATTCAACTGCACTCTTACGTTGTGTCTCTGTATGTTAATCGGTAAAGAATAATGTTCAAGGGATAGGTTCATACTATGCAGATCACAATTTTTATTGGTGCACTGTTAACTCTTAAATTTTAATCGTTTGCTATAGCTCGTTGCGTACGCGTCAGTTCGCGGATACGGTGCGTCGTATTGAAGTCGTTATTACAAATGTATGAGCGAGATAGCAATATCTGTTGTTCTCGTATTTAAAGCTTTCACGTAATACAATAAATTTTACATTTAATGTTCCCATCTATTTTAGTTATTGATAGTCGAATTTAGTTCACATTATTCGGAGGTATGAAAATAAAATTATTCCATTTGTAAACGTGTACCAATATCATGAATTCTATTTTTGAATAATCACCGAGTGACAGGTTGATAAATCAAAAATAGTATTTGGTCATTATTATGATTAGGTCATAACAGAGTCCAGGTTTACGTCAATGTACCAAAACCATGAATTCTGTTTTTGAATTATCACCGTGTGACAGGTTGTAAACCAAAAATAGTATTTGGTCATTATTATGACGACCTCGTCATAATAATGACCAAATACTATTTTTGACCTCATAATACAATAATAAAAACATTAATGCTATTTTTGAATTCACCGAGTGACAAGTTGATAAATCAAAAATAGTATTTGGTCATTATTATGACGAGGTCATAATACAGGTTTACGTCAATGTACCAAAAACATTAATGCTATTTTTGAATAATCACCGAGTGACAAGTTGATAAATCAAAATTAGTATTTGGTCATTATTATGACGTGGTCATAATAGAGTACAGGTTTAGGTCAAGGTCATAAGCCTTAGGAGCCATCTATTGTGTGATTCTGAAGCCATTATATAACAATAATCGCGAGAATAATGTGGCGCTGCTGGTCTCCCGTCGTCGTTTATATGGTATTACAGTGGTAGGTTACTGCCATAAAGGCGGTCGTTGCCATCCCATCCTGTGTGGACAGTAGCGATGGTACCTGTTGCAAAAAAAGGAAATTTAATCCCAAAAAAATTATTCACGCCCGCATTCCGGTGAGGTATGCAGAGGTGCAACCCACGATTAGCCTAAGGATTTTTTTAGTCCTACACCCCTTAGTTTATTGAAATGACATTTTGACAGCCATTTTAAGCAAGTTATTTTTCGGGTGGCTCTCGTATAGGCGCTAAAGACGTTACCAGTGCACAGCCAATAAAAAAATTAAAAACTCTTCCCTTTTCTCTAAACCTTGAATGCGAGCAATAAAGTAAAGAAGGTGAGGAAAAGTAAAGCAACGATGCCAATCTGGGCGAGTTGCTACAGTTGCAATTAAAGTTGCTATGGTAAAGAGACGGGGGTGAAAAGGGCAAAACAAAAGCAAGGATTATATTAAAAGGATTACTAAAATCGGAGGGCAGAAGAAACGGGGGAGAGCAGAAAAATAATAATGAGAATGAGTAGGCAACGGGATAGAGGGGAAGAGAGAAGACATGAAATTGATGGAGGGAAGGGATAGATGGCGAACTCAAGTTTTTTGCAGAGTTGCTCCTCAAATGAATCCCTTATAAATATAATGTTTTGTGCAATATTTAAAATTTTATATTGGTGCCGATTCGCTTGGTACAAACTAGTCTAAACTAACCTAAAATTAGATTTAGAGTTGTCAATTCACGTTTGGTATTCTGCTGTACACATCTAAACTAAAATTTTAGCTTGACAGAT
>NJDD01023671.1:0-19084 GCA_002245505.1 Calephelis nemesis | reverse complement strand
ATTTATGTATTAAACTAACACACTGTAAAAGTAATATATGTTATTTGCAGTTAAAAAAATATTTTTTTTCTTTATTACAATATTTATGGCAAGACTAGGTATTTAGAATAATTTGTTTTCTGAGCCTTTACCAGGAGGTAGGTATAGATTACGTTACAAAAACGACGTGTCGAAATCTATGACACTTTTGGTTGAAAATGTGTTTCTCTTAGTTACCAATAGAGGCGCTTTCCAAATTTTCCGTATAAATAATTCACAGAGATGGTAGCGAGTATATTAAACTTGACAAGCCGTAATCTCATGGTCAGGGCTCTGATTAGCACTGGCAAATGTTCTTATTTAATTTTTACTTGCATATTTGAGGCAGCAAGCTCTGATGCTATAATGTAGGGTAAAAGCACCAAGCACCCCTTCATTAACATTTTAAAACGAGGGCCACTCGATCAAACAAGGCAGCTGAAATTGGCTAATTCAATATTGCTCCTTATGTCCAGCGTTTGATGATCAAATTTGCAAATCAAGTTAAAACTTGTTGATGAAGGATACCGTGGCTGACCATTTTTAGGGTTCTGTACAAAAGTATTAAAATAAAATCAAATACATAATTTATATTTTTGGTAAGTTACCTGCTTTCTCCCAAACGATACAAATAATGATAATAATAAATATCTCTGGATAATTTACATAAATTGAATCTAACTTCCAAATTAGTCAAATTATATGCTTGTGTTATGGGTGCCAGTGAATGATACTAAACATAGAAATTTCCCCCCTGTGATTTCCGGGCTCCTTTGCAGAATAGACCATCTGCCTTACTGCCTTACCTGCTCGTAAAAGGCGAGCACAGGCTTACAGTAACTAACACCGTGACATATGACTATATGGTAGAGTTTCGCAGCGACTCACCCGAATTGGTATCACCGCCTTACCCATAACGGTTTCTGTTTCGGTTTCGGTTCGGTGTTCCGGTTTGAAGGGTAAGATAGCCGGTAAACTTACTTTTGCTCGAGGTTTAACATCCTGGCCGCAGGTTGGCAACGCACCATTATCACGTTTGGTGTCTTTAACTGAACTTCTTACCAGCAGGATATCCGTCTGCTTGTTTGCCTTCCAATATCATAACAAAAAACTTTAATAGATACCAGAATATTATATTTAACAAGCACCCAGACCCGGAAATGCAGACATCTAAATGTTCATCACACAAATGCAGCAGGCTCTACCACTGTACCAACGAGGCGGTCGAATGATGAAGTCGAAAATGAAAATAGTTTTTTGTTAATTAATTTAAGTAAGTAATTTGTTAATGGTTTTGAGCTTGTATAACCTAAATATTGTGTGTGTCTGTGTGCTTAAATATACTTCATTAGCTTCGCGGATAAATTGAAATGGATAAATAAATTAATGAATATAAATGACTCTAGTTGGATCCAACTGCACATGTTGTGTAAATTTAATTAAAATCGGTTAGGTAGTTTAGGAGTCCATCGCGGACAAATAACGAACATGCGTCATCTAAGTTCAGGTATTAAGATATTTTCTAGAAATAAGTTCCATAATGGAATTATGGAGAATTAACGTATTTTTTAAAAACTCGGACTTCTTATGACTTGAATATATGTATTTAACTATCTGAATTGCAGGGTATGAGTGTTTATTTAAATTGTTTTGGTATTAAATATTTCTATGTATAAGTCTCGATGACTAACACACATACTACAAGCACATACTTCGCTTTTCTTTGGGTTAGATTCAATTTGTGTAACTTGTCCAGGGATATTTGTTTATTAGATATTATCATTAAAGTATTTTACGTAGATATTAACCATGTAGCTTATGGTAGTTAGAGTTAAACCTAATTATATTTTAAAAATTTGTACAAATATTTAAAATATAATATGTTATAAATCTTAATAATAAATTTGTATAATTTTGAATATATTTGCACACCATAATGTGGTAAGAATATGTTGGTATTAACAAATATCTTTTGTTACAGCTTTTAACACACATTTTCGGCAAAGAAATAATTTGATTTTTCAAATAATTAAAGTAGTTATAAATATAAATAATTGGCTTAAAAGTTAAAGTGTATGTAATTAAATAATATTTTTTTATTAATATTAAAATATTTGCACACCAAAATATGGTAAAATATGTTGATATACTTAAATATTTTTGTAACATCTCATTTACACACATATTCCGCAAATAAATAATTTTATCGCCTCTGTGGTCTAGCGGTCCGGGTGTTGGACTTGACTGTACGAGGTCTCGGGTTCGAATCCCGGGTCGGCCAACAAAAAGTAAATTGGATTTTTCCAATTTTCTAATAAAAAATGTTGGTCGGGATTGGAAATGTGCCCGGTTGGCGATAGGCTTGCCACCTATCACATTATGGGACTTAGTGTCTTCGGCTAGTCGTGGGTGCCCTGGTTGTGCCTCTGCCTACCTCTTCGGGGATATGGGCGTGAAGATACTTACTTTTAAATAATTTTCTTTCTTTCTTTCTGATAATATTTTTTTTGAAATTATGAAACGAGAATAAATTATTGCCAACATTTTAAATGTTATATTTAATTTAAATTTAAACTAAACTTGTACCCATTGTATACATGTTCGACTCGTGAATAATTCGTATTTAGTTCATTTTTTTATCTGTCACGGATTGTGTCAGATAATCCATTGTAATGACTGTCACTCGGTATTGTTATGTCAAGTATTGTTATCTATTGTCAAATGTTTATAACGCACAATAAACTTTAAAGTTGGGGGAACCGATCTGAATAATGTATATTGTTATAACTTGGAAAGATAAGCTGATGCCTTTTCTAAAAAAATACATGTCTCTTATACCCACCAAAGATGTTATTACTTACATGCATTTTTGGTCGTAGGAAACGAACTCCGCTTAGCACATCAATGATTTAAAAGGTTTAACGTTGCCAACGTGAAGTTAAAATTTTAAGTCTCTATAAGTACATAGTTTACAAGTTTCATCAAAATCAGTTCAGCGGTTTAACACTGAAAGAGCAATAGACAGACTTGCTAATTTACAAGTTATAATATTAGTACGAATATAAATAACTCTGGATGAGTTAAATATTAGTACCTGACTACTAAAGTTAAAAAAAATTAGTATTATATACATAATAGCCGACCCGGAGAACTTCGTATCGCTTCACATTAAACACTACTAACAGTTTGTATTTATTAAAGCAACCAAGTCTGTCTATTGCTCTTTCAGGGCTAAACAGCTGAACCGATTTTGATGAAACTTGTAAACTACTTAAAGAGGCTTAAAATTTTAACATCATGTTATCAACTTCAGGTTCACTTTTGAATCATTGATGTCCTAAGCGGAGCACGTTTCCTACGACTAAGAAAGAGATATAAATATAATTATCGCCTGAGTGGTCTAGCGGTCCTGGTGTTGGACTTGACTTTAAGAGGACCCGGGTTCTTTTCCCGGGTCAGGCAACAGAAAGAAAATGTGGTTTTTCTAACAGTCTAATAAAAAAAATTTTGCTCGGAATTGGAACAATGCCTGGTTTGGCGATAGGTTTTTGTGGGAATTAGTATCTTCGACTAGTCGTGGGTGCCATAGTTGTGCTGCTGCCTACTACTTGGGGGATATGGGCGTGAAAATATATTGTTACTTACTTAATTATAATAATACAAAAAAGGGTCTGTGTTTGGATTTGTGTCTTTACTGCAAGCATATCAAATTTCATCAAAATAGGTCATGCCGCATAGCCGTCTAAGTGTTACATACTGACTTTTGCATTTATTTTATTAGTGTGGATAATAAATGTGTGTGTTCTTGATATTATGTTACATAATATTTGAAGACAATGATGTCGTTAGGTGTAAATTTAATTTTAGAAACGCAACTCGCTGGTGCACTTTTGGCAGCCGAAGCTTCCTCATAGCACGCCGTAAGTCATGAGTGCATGGATCTGGAACTCTATCACCGGTCAGCAGAGTTTAAAATACTATCAATGGATATTAACTGACATTAAATGGTATGACACGTGGATTTTAAGACAAGAATAACAAATGACACAGTTCGATTAGATGTTCGTTCTCTTCTGGATTGCGTGGACGTTGTTTTTGAAAAGTGTATAAAGTGTAGTGGTTAAAAGGATTTATGTGAAAATTCATTGTGCTTAAATAATGAACGCTAAAAAGAAAAATAAAAATAAGCCCAAACCTCAAAAGGTACCTCCTAAAACAGAGTCAGAGACTTTGGAAAATCTCGATGTTAAGGAGACCTTACCGGAAGATAAACCCGACTCATGTATTAATGTAGAAACTGTGAATAAAGAACCTGTCATTGTACCAGAAATCACTAGCGATGTTATGCCTGCTACTGAAATTGGAACACCGAAACGACCAAAACGTGCGAAAGGTAAAAAGAAAGAAGATATATCAGATGCAGAAAAACTAGTAGAAGACAAAACTGAGCAAGTTATCGATGCAAAGGATTTAGTTCAAGGTGATAAATCGGAAAATGTCATTCCTCGAAGTCGAAAAAAGAAAAAGGGTAAAAAAGTGAGTGAGGAACAAAGTATGCCAATAGATACTATTAGCGGTGAAACAGTAGAAGCAGGAAAAAAAATCGATGCTCCTGAAGATTTCCCCAAGAAAGATAGTGACGATCAACCTTTAGAGCAAGAACCAAAACCTTCGAAGAAAAAAAAGAAAAAGAAGACTCGAAATGATTCTGAAAAATCTGACAAAAATGAAGATATTCCGTGTACTCTTGCTTTTAAAAAACTTTTGGAATCTCAAGATCAAGATGTCTTGGTACAAGTTGATGATGAGAAAGAAATTCAAATTCTATCAGATGAGAATAATAGTAATCAAGAGTTTGTAACTGAAAAAAATAAAGATTCTACTAGTGATTTGAAAGATTTGAGTATCATGAAAGGCATTGAGGAAAAAACAGATCACTGCCCAACAACCAGTAAAAAAAATAAGAAAAACAAAAAAGATAAGCAATCTAAATCTGATGTCAATAAGGAAGCTGAGCAAGAAATCATACAAGTAGAAGTAACCAAAGAAACCAATTTATTGAAAGAAGAAGTTATTGAAACTGAAGAAGGATTTTCAAACACCGAAAAAGAAAAAGTAAAGGCTAAAATAATAAAACCCGTAGAAAAAAAACGTAAAAATAAGACAGAAATCCAAAGTTCTTCTGCTGAAAATTTACTTCAACTAGAAAAAGATTTTTCTTCAGAAGGTACTGAAAAGGGGCTCGATGTTCCATCTGCGGTAAGTTCTATTATATGCCAAAATCCTGAAAATAATACAGATACAACATTTGGGACAGAGATCAAAGAAGAAGCAAAAGCTAGTTTGCATGATAAAGAACTAAGTTTCACTGAAACAAAACAACTTGATTTTGAACATACAGATACAGAACAGATGAAAACAGAAATTATCCTGGAAGAAACTTTAACGCAGCCAGCTCACTTTGAAGAAGAACAAATATTCCAAAGTCAGTATGTTACTGATGATGATTTTGTTGAAACAAAAACTCAAAAAAAGAAAAAAAAGCGGCATGGTAAGCCAGAAATACCCATAAATATATCAGAAAGTATAGAAAGTTGTGTTCCTTCAACTACTTTACAAAAAGAACATGTAACAAAATCTTCAGCTACAGAATGTAAAGAAAAGGAATCTTGTTCTAGCGAAAAAGTTGAAGAGTTAGCTCAACAAGATACTTTTAATGTTTCTGTAGAAATAGAACAACTAAAAAGTGAGGAACAAATTATAAATGTACCAGATTTAATTCAATATCCAATGTCATCAAGTCAACAACTATTAGATGGTAATAACAACACAATAATTCAAGAAATTTCGACACCCGATGAAATAAAATTGCAAATTCCCCCTTACATAGGGGAACCTACTGTTAAAGGGTCAGGGGAATCCCCGGAAATATATTCAGATAAGCAGCCTGATTTAAGCGCTAAAGTAATAGAAGTAGATAATAAATTAAATAAAAGTAATCCAGAGAAGACTGATTTAAAATCAAAAATGATAGAAGTTAATCAAGACATGGAGGAATTAAGGTTATCCATTGAACGTTCCTTAGCTGAATTGACAGCTATTGAAAAAAGTGAGGAAATGACTGAAAAACAATTTGATGAAAAAAGAATTCTAGAACAAAAGGATATAAGTAATCTAACCAAAACAGGACCAAATATTATTTCAGCAACTTCTGTAGAACCTCGTTCATTTGAAATAAATAGAAATATTTCAGAAACGATAGATATAAAAGAAAGTAAACAGTTAATGAGTGCTTTAGAAGTACAAGAGAAAAAATGTGACACTGCAAGTCGTAAAAGTGAAATTTCAAAGCAAACTGAAGTTTCTGTTGTGCCGCACGAACAGCCAGTATGCCCTTCAAGAAAAGATAATAATAACAAAAGTAAGTCTAAGAAAAAGGGTAAACAAGAAATAACACTGCATTCAACTTCAGATGCGCCGTCTTCAGCTCAATCTACAAATGAGTCAACTAGGTCTACGTCGAAATCTGCTCAAGAATCAAACAAGACTGAAAAAACTGAGACTGGTAACTCTTCACAAGCAAAAGGCAAGCAACAATCCCTAAGCTTATCAGAAGACAGTAAAATTGAAAACATGGAAGATATTCATAATTCCTCACTAGACGATGGCCGACCACAATTTTTGAGTTTAGACGGTGATAGTAAAATTGATGCTTCACCTGTAATTTCTGATTTAAATTTTGAGCGTACAAAACCTGACGGTGAAATTAACGCTATAGAAGATAATGTTTCTACTGTAATGTCTGATTTAGGTTTTGATCCTATAGAACATTTTGAAGATGCATTAACATCTAGTATCGACGATGTTAATCAAACATTCGAAATGATTGTAAATGATATTAAAAGTGAACAATTACATCATGATAATCCGCAAATTAATATAATAGCGCCGGCTGAGGATGAAGCAAAAGATAAAAAAGAAAAACAAAATCCTGTAACGAAGCCAAAAAACTTGTTAGGCCATCCCGATATTCCTGTTCCATCGAATAAAACCGACTACAAAAAAGAAAAGAATAAATCACCAAACTATAGGCAAGCTACCGTTAAAATAAAAGATTCAGTCGATATTGAAAAATCGAAAAAGGAATCTAAAGAATCACAAACGAAAATGTACAGAAAAGATTTTTTGAAAAATCCCAAAACTACTGAGTCTTTTTCTTACATGACTAATGAAAATAATGAGTTCATTTATAAATACAGCTTCAGAAAAGTGTTTCTCCAGAGTACTTGTCACGTGTGTAAAAAAGATTTGACTACGAGGGTAGCATGCAAATTCTGTTCTCTGATTTCCTACTGCAGTCAAAAGCATATGAGCGAAGATTGGCCACGTCACCAATCTCTTTGTTTTGCCGTTTCAACAATAGCACACTTAAAAGGTAATTATGTATTGCAGATATTTTTTAACTTATATCTTTGTTTAAGGAGCCTCTGTCTACCTGATGGTATCAAAGATATTAAAAGTTTGTTGCCTATATACAGCAAAGTTAATAGTGCATTGTTATCCTGAGGTTGGAGTTAGACTTTTGCCTCCTAACCAGAACAATACAGTGGAAAATACTAACACGATAACAGAACGCATATATGGGCAATAGGTACAGGTCTCAGCTTTTAGTTGGTCTTAGGTCTTAATAACTGTAACACTACATAGTAAAAGATCCTAACCTTCACTGAACTAATAAACGAATGAAATATATTTTATAATAAATTTAGTAGTTACATTAGAAATCATATTCAAAATGGGTTACCTTAACAAAAGCTCCAAGATTTTTTCAATATTTTATGTTTTTTTTTTCATTATTTATCCAATTTCGTAAAAGTTACTAGTAATACGTAGTGATTATATTCTCTTTGGTTACTAGTATCGACATATCTATTTATGCTTGGCAACCTAAATAAATAACAGGCAATCTAACTTCTACACGTTTTACGTTTTAAGTCGGAACAAAATTTTCTTACTATCTTTAATGTAATGAAAAATAATTTAATGAAAAAACATTTTTAGATAATAAAATAAAAAAAAATCTTATTGCAGGATTTTTCAGACAATCTTCTGTTAAGCTAAATTTATAACAAAATGGGTTTCATTTTCGTAACAGGTCAGTATAGGTCGACCTATTTTCGGATCTTAGACCAACATAACAAACCGACTCCGTGATCTCAAAATTTCGTTGTTCAAAGTAGTCTATTCGCTGACTCATCTATGTTTCAGTTAGATTGAAATCGGTTAAGCTATATAAGAGTAGGCCAGACAAACAGAAACACATATTTTTTGTTTTAATATTGTTAAAAAGTAGGCACTTTATTTTGAATTACAACGGATTTTCATTTACGAACATGTCTAGATATAACCTACTTACGCCCAAGACGAAAATTCATAAAATGTTAGTAGTTTCTGCACCTGCATCTCCTTGATGGTTATTAAAGTTACAAAAATAATAAAAATTACAGACCAGAAACATATCTACGCCGATACAAAGAATATTACAGGCCACGAATATAGGATCCTAAGAATGCAAATGATAGTATCGTGTGAGAAGATATTGAAGAGGAAATTAGAAGCGTGGGAGCAGGAAGCCCTTCTTTACCCTCGCCTATGTGCTGACCCCTCGTGCAGGGAGTGGAGGCAAACTAAGTTACAGGACTGCGAGGGCTGCGGTCAGGTATTTATAAATTGTTGACTTCCCTCTTATCTAGTGAGTTAATAGAGTAGAAGAGTCGGCTAATTAAAATTACTGGATTTTTAATGGCACAGTCCTGTAACTACACTATACCTCTTGTAGAGTCCTGAAGCTACTCGCTTACATTGGTAACATTTTACTAATTTTGTTAATAATTTCATGGTGCTCTTTCTAGTAACCGCCGCTGGCCGTGCTTAAGCATCTAATTATTAGCTTATTGGAAGTTTCGGCAAGGATTTTGCTTCATTAGCGTTAAAAATTATAATAATAACTGTTGACCTTTCATGGTTAATGATGGGAACTATAGATTAAAGATAGATAAAGTAGTCAGACTCGGCTCTGTTTTGATATTATACTCGTAATACCTACAGCCGGGCGGTGTGACAACACGCGATAGGGCTACGCGCCTACATGCGCATGCCTTTTTGAACTAATTTCTGATTTTGTGATCGTAACAATTGCATTTTTTTAAATAAAAATCTTTAAATTGAAAAAAAAACACCTGTTTTATGTTGCCCGACCCTGGGATCGAACCCGGGATCTTAAAACTTCAAGTCCAATATCAGACCGCTAGATCACGGAGGCGATAACCATCAATTCTATTAATTCCAGATTTCGTATTGCATTGAGCATCCTGAGCACTTACCAGTTAGTCATCAACGCTGGTGTAAATCATATGCTCTTTACCAAAAGTTGGTCACCCACCAACAGACCAAAGGAAGACTGGAACCACAATTGCCGAGTAAAGTTTTGGAACATTATTGTATCCCGGATAAAATAAACGATTTGCTGGCAACTATCTATGAAGAAAAAATTGGTAAGTAGATAACTTCTTAACAGCCTTACATTCTATTAGAAAGTATGAATGTGGCTTTGTCAACATAAACAAAGAACAAATGTGTAAATTTTGTAAAGCCAGTGCAATTATAGTACGGGATCCCTGGCCTAGTTTCACCATTTATTACTAACAAGCTGACTTATCGTGAGTAGCTTCTTGACTAGACGGCCAACTTTTTTCCTTACAACAATTTTGGTAAATGGTAGCAAATGGGGGTAGCAAGGATGAAATACGTTGATTTGACGAATTTCATAAATATACTAACTCAATTTTTCTTCGTTAATTGTCAAGATAATTATTCACATAAACCGAGAAAATATTCAGCCCTACAAAATTCAAGGTTTTATCAAGGAGTCCCCCCCTTTCCAACATGTATTATTGACAAGGTCATGAAAAATAATTACTAACCATCTATTTTTTTCTATTAGTTAGTTAATATTTATGTAATTTAACAGCCACATTATCCTACGAATTGCGTGGTGCGACATCCTGGTCTTACGCTCAAAGGTTGTCAAGTCCAAAGGACCATTTTTTTTATTAGTAACCGTAGGACAAAAGTATCACGTGATAGGCTAGTATGTATTTTGTCCAAATAAAACAATATTCTACAAAAAAACAGGTATGTATCGCTAGTCCGACAAGAATTGTAATTTTTGTTTTTTTCTTTGTAACACAGCGTAATGAAAACAAATTTGTTGAAATTAAAATATCTTTAATTTTTAGTGTAAAAAATAAAATCCGGGTATTACATATAAACAAAAAACAATTAATTTTTATCAGATTCATCTGAAAAATCTTCATAATCTTTGTTAGTTGTAATCTTCATCTTCATCTCCCTTTTCGTCACTTTGTTCATAAGCGGCGTGTGACTCTGTAATAACATGAAATAAATAATAAATGGCCGAAAAATTGATACATAAACAACAATGATTTTAATAGAGTACCTTGTAAGTCAGAAGATATTTCTTCAAAAGATGGACTTTAGGGACCATCAAACCAATAATATTGATATTTATTATCAATGATTGTAAATCGATAATTTTCTGGTTAGTAATAATTCAGTTAGTAATAAATTTTTGAAATTCGTCAAATCAACGTATTTCATCCTTGCTACCCCCATATGCTACCATTTACCAAAATTGTTGTAAGGAAAAAAGTTGGCTGTCTAGTCAAGAAGCTACTCACGAAAAATCAGCTTGCTAGTAATGAACGGTGAAACTAGGCCAGGGATCCCGTACTATTAAGAATCCCGTAACCTCCTCCACCCTATATATTCCGTGGGACTGCTGAGTAGAATAGACCGCCTGTCGCTCAGCCAGGTAGCTCGTTAAAGGCAAGCATAGGTTAAATAGGTAAACAATACCATTGGTGATAGAGTCCTGTGCAGCGACTTGTCCAGGTAGGGATCCACTGCCTTACCTTATTCTGCCACCAAACCATAATTACTCTGTCATGTTCCAGTCTGTAGGGTGAGGTAGCCGTAACACTTACACAATTGGCCTAATATCCTGGCCATAGAACAGTAACGCTGCTAGAATATCTATGTTGTCTATAGGCCATGGTTGTCTCTTACCTAAAGGATAGTTTATATATATAGTAGATATTTGATATTTTCCATCGTCGGCGCTTGGTAAAACTTCCAAATATTCATATTTTTAAATGAAGAAACACTTGTACTGTTTTAAGTATCACTTATACTTTATTATTTTATAAATAGCCTACCGGTTTCGCTTATGATAGCATCATCAGGGCTAGAACTTAAATTACTCTAATTAACATATTAATAAAGGATAGTCGTTATGTTTGATCGCTGAACTTTCGCATTAAAAGAACAAGATATCTTAAAATTAGACTTGGTCAACTACTCACCACCTGCAATGCTGAAAACACTGTGAAGTGCAAAGTTGGATGTAAAATTGCAAAACCTGGACTATCACCAGAAGGGTTGAGTTCGAGAACGGTTTAACAAACAAATACGTGATTTGACGCAAATAACATTTTAAACATTGGGAGCATTATTTTCAATTCTACTAAAGAAAGTCACCCCAAATATGGCGCTTGTTAAAAGTTAAAAAAGTTTTTGGCGATATAATCCGTTTTTATATTAGAACTGAGATAATTATGATATTTTATGTAGGTTAGATTAATATTCAATCTTTTTTGTACTAACGTCGATCTCGACATCTGAGTCAGTTAAACCGTTTTTAGACTGAATATCTCCAAAAATAATGCGATTCTTGTTATTTTGAAAAGGGCATTAGATAGATTATTTCTTTCTGAATCCAACGATACCAATAACTAATTTTTGAAAAACAATCAGTTAAACCATCCTCGAACTCAACCCTTCCATTATCCCTTCAGTACAAGTTCACTCACATTTATAACATTTTCACACTATTATCATCCCCGCTTTAGCTTAGCAAAATGAAAAGCTATCTAAAAGTAAGTAAAGAAAGTATCTTCACGCCCATATCCTCGAATTAGCCCTCGATTATCCGAAGACACTAACCGCAATCTACCCGATAAAAATTGAATCCACCTTGAACATGAAACTGTGCCAAATTAGACGGTGTCTTTTTTCTTTATTCCAATCTGAGACAGGATGTCCAGACTGAAATCGAGCCTTGTAGACTTATGTCCGCCATTTTCTGGAAAGGTGATTAACATGATCAAAGGTTTGAAAATATAGTGGTGAATCCGATCTTCTCTTTTGTCAGATATGAGCGATGTGGAATACGCAGCGCTGACGCAGCTAGCGAGCGCGCCTCTGACAACTGCCTATTGCTACCAACTATTTACCGCTAAGATGAATGCCACCTGTGCCAACGGGGTCTCTAAGGTATATTTCATATCTTTATCATTGTTATTCGAACACTGTACCAACTCGCGTCTTTCATCAAGATTTTGAAAGAAGTAACAGGCGAGGTTACGAAACGATGATGATGATGTCATTAAGCCTGCGTAAACAATTTTACTCTACATTGCAAACGTGACAATTGTGATGCTATCGAGCATGACATTGTTTAACGGCCAATATCAATCCTAATCCAAAACTTGCTGTTTAGGATTGATATTTTGATCCATTTTTATGCTATCACTTGCCAATAACATATCAGTGGACGGGATAAATGTGGCAATTAGGTATAAAATATGACAGCAGATACCTGCTATCCTATCCTATACCTAATATAGCTATCTAGATTGCTTGAAGTCCATCTTTAGAGAAATTAACAACTAAGTAAAACACTAACACTAAGTAAAAATTTGATAGATTTATAGATCGGGTGTTATCCGAGGGTGGTATCAAGAGTCTTTGATACTGGCATGTTTGTGTGAAAAAGTAATAAATGTGGGAGAGTAAAGGTAGATCTGCAAAGATCGTGACGATTGACACCCGATACTCTGTGCCTACTCAGTAAGGGACTCGCCTTAAAGAGATGAAAGTATGTATATACATATCCAGAGAAATAAATTAATATATTAGGTTTGTACCACAAATTGAACTTGAGATTTGGCGTGAAAATAAGTAGGTTAGTTTATTTGTCTATAGTAAATTAGAGACGGTGATTTAATAGTCCTATGATAAAATGAAAATAGGCCAATAGTCTTTAGACTAGATTCTAATGTTAAAAATGAGGATTATTCACAGACTCTTTTATATATAAGAAAATAATCTAGGGTTAAAAAAGTTTAATAGATGTTTAAGATGAATTTATATTTCCAGAAGTCTGATTTCATCATCCACAGCGTGGGTGCTGAGCTTCAGTACGAGGCTGATGCTCTTAACAAGTGGGAGATATTCTTCCTCCATCTCCGTCCTGACATCAGTCACCTTAGAGTCGTCCTCGTAGCTTTGGATTTAAATCCATCAAACTTACCTCTAGATCTTCTTGGGAAGTTTAAGTAAGTGCCAAATATGACAAATGCGTTTCAGTATCTCCCAATTTTATGGTAGCTTATGTAAAATAAGCAGAGATATAGAGAAAGAGATTTTTAATGGCAAGAGTTACACATCGCTTATACTTTACATTTAGTTGGTGGTAGAGTTTTGTGTGGCTATTCGTCCGGATTGTTTTTTGTTAAGTTTAATGTTTGATTTCTTGTTTCATAAAAATACACAAAAAATGCCAACGTTCTGTTGCCAACTAGAATCAAGAAAAGGTGGTAATATTATGGATTACCAAGTTTATTTTGGTAATGATAAAGACTATTAAGTTAGTTTCTTTTTAATTTGATGATACAGTGGATAGGCACACGGCTCTTCTGATGGTGAAAGACCAACCATGGTCTGAAGATACCATTCTGGGTCCTAGGCTCAATTTGCAAGCCTACCAATATGCAAAAATCAACATTTTAAATCGTGAGATTATTTCACTAGCAGGCGATGTGGCTTTCGCCTTTCACATTCCTCCGTCAAATACTTACTTCAGGTTCAACAGATTATATTAATTATACTTACTATAGTCTTCTTACTCGCAATAATCCAGAAATTTAAATTGTGAGATTATTTGAATCTATACTTGCTATCGTCGGCACTTGGTGGAATTCCATTGTATATACACGTTTTTTGGAGTTTGTACGTACACTTGTACTTATCGACTGTATACTTTATTTAACACTTTCTGTTACTTTTTAGGGCGATAGGGCTTTCAAATTCCTACGCCAAATACCTTAGATTTAACAGACTAAGTTTATACTAGTCTCCTAACTCTATGGTACAATTTGACAGGTTATGCGAGATCTGCCGTGTGAAGAACCGTCGTCTGACCTTCAACTTCCATGATAAAGTCGCCTACCACGACTACTGCCTGAGCGAGGATTTTGTCTCCCCAGATATAGGTATGTAGCAAAACTGTCGTGTTAGGAATTTACGGAAGATCCTATTTTATCCAAACCTGCGACTTCACTCACGCGTTTTGATAACCTGCGGATAGAATGAAATAAAATAAAATTTATTTATTTGCAGAATGTGTGCTAAAAAGTTGTTACAGATAATTAAGCATACCAGCATATTCTATTTCATTGTGGTGTGCAAATATTTAATAAAACTAGTGGTCACCCATAAGTCGAAATTCGAATAAGAGATCGCGATATTTTAGATCAGTTGCCAGGTAACCACTGCTTTTTCAATAATTAACATACACTAGTGGTCGCCCGTTGGTCGAAATTCGACCATAACAAGTTTTAATATCTTGTTGATAAGAATGCAATCTTCATTTCTCAAGACCAACTACTTTGTTCCCAAATTTTTTAGTGCGCCATCTGTGATCTTTTATTGTTATTATCAATATATTTGTTTGTGTGTGTCAAATGCATGGTAGTGTGGGTAATGTTTTATTTATTGATTTAATGTACTTTATAAGCATTATTATTGAAAAATATTAGCGTTCTGCACTTCTTCTACACAAAAACTATTTAAATTGCGCCAAATTTCATACTCCTCCGTTTGCGCCATTTTCGTAAAAAGGGGTTTTCGTTTCGCCAAAGTTTTGGCATCACGTATTAATATCTAGATTTGTAGAAATTGAATATTTATATGCATTTTAACATTTCAATCACAACATTTATTTACAGTTTAAATAAACATTTTATTTATATGTTTAATAAACTTCATAATTTATTTCAAATGATTTTAAAGATAGATTAATTTTAGTCCTATGTACTGTACCTATACTGCCACTGTTTCCAAACCTAGGCAGGATGTTGCTTATGTTTGAATTGCCGACTACCTTCCTTCTTAATCGAAACAAGACAATTGCGAGCACTTGGTTTGAGGCTGAACAGGAAGGCGATACGTTAATGGTCTAAATTCTAGACAGATTGTTGGATTAAAACACTAGCGGCATTGGGTTAGATCTTGTTTTTTTTTGAGTTCTAAGTATATTATTTGAAGTATGTTAATTGTTTTCTCTGACATTTCAGAATCATTTTTTATTAGAAAGAGCGTACTTCTGAGATGGGTCCATTGTGCTAATGGGGAAAAAATCCGTGGGGAATTGATGAAAATAATTAATATAAAATCGAATTATTTTTTTTTTGCAGTTTTACTTCGCTTTTTTTTATGTTATAGGAAGGCAAACAAGCAGACGGCTTTCCTGATGGTAAGAAATTCACGCAGCCTAGAGACACCAAAGATGGTAATGGTGCGTTGCCAACCTGAGGTCAGGATGTTAGGCCTAGAGCAAAAGTAAGTTTACCGGCTACCTTACCCTCCGAACCGGAACACGTCTTGACGTTATGGCGGCAGGAATAGGTTAGGCGGTGGTACCAATCCGGGCGAGTCGCTGCGAATCTCTACCACCTAGTCAGATGTCACGGTGTTAGTAATGATAAGCCTATGCTCGCCTTTTATGAGCTGCCTGGCAAGAAAGGCAGATGGTCTAT
The DNA here is from genome assembly GCA_002245505.1 of Calephelis nemesis. NCBI lineage: Eukaryota > Metazoa > Arthropoda > Insecta > Lepidoptera > Riodinidae > Calephelis > Calephelis nemesis. The sequence goes on along the minus strand of NJDD01023671.1, from coordinate 3,107 downwards.
TCTGCAAAGGAGCCCGGACCAACACGGGGAACATATTATTATTATTTCTATGTACTATCAAGAATCAAACACTTATTACATGAAAATGGAACAAGCAGACGTTATTATTTAGGAGACAGTGTATATTGAAATGTGTTTAGAGCTTGTACCTATATTTTCCAGTTTGCGCCTTTAACCAAAATATCCAAAGATCGTCAATCCTCAACGGGAATGACCCCTGGCCTTCCACTGTCAACAGTATATTGAAGCAGAGAGTTCCCTTCATCATTACCTCATACACCTTGGAAGAACTACGCCGAGACTTAGCCAGGTAGCTAGACTTATCATTCAACTGCGCGACGAAAAGAAGAAGAATGTGTGAAGCTTTTCTAGCTGCTACATATGTAAAGCGTCTGTGCTCGCCAATGTCGAGTTCTGTAAAATCTAGAGACCAAATGTCTCACTTAGTGCTACTAACAAGAGAGTAATTAAAATAAAAAATGGCGGTCGCTTGTCGCCATGTTGTAAAATAAAAAAAAATCATCAAAATCAAATCATTTGCTTTTATTTGCCGTGTTTGTGTTAGGCATAACAATAATAATAATAAAGGGTATTTTCATTTATTATTTTTAGAATTAAGGAATGTTCAAAATCAGAATGGAATGTGGTGGCAGAGCCAATGGTGAACCAGTTCGCCAGCGTCAGACCTGACAGGAACTTCATCACGGACCATGAGATGCCGTTGCAGTTCAAGAATTATTCCTGTAGCATCCTGTGTGGAGCATTCTGAGTTGTTTCAATGTTTGTAGTTATTTAATAAATGGTTTGTTCATTTGGTTTAGTTTTTAATGTCATTTTATCTGCATGATATTTTAGTTCTACCAAATCATTTTTAATGTTACTTCTAGATATAGTTTTTTGATTTTTTTCCCAGTAATTTTACAACATATTGAAAATAAACAAAGTATATTCTTTCATAATAGTAGTGCATTTAAAGCAATCTGTATAGTATATAAAAATTAGTCCCCATTATTATTTTAGTTATTGTCAGGAGAAAGCTGTCATGAAAAGAAAAACTAAGAAAATTGCAGGCGAGATGGTAAAAAACGGGTTGCACTTCGGGAGTGGCGGCAGAAGTGAAAACTTCAATATTAAGGTTGTACGATTTTGATATTTTGGAATGATTAGGGAATAATTTTGCACATCAGTATGAAAGTACTATATAATACAACAGTCTTGTGCTTAATCGGACATTTTTGGGTTAGCCCTGTAATCGTAGGTACAACCCGTGAATGTACACCGTATTAGTACTATTAGTACCTATCTATTAGTACTCTGTGCTAAACCATAAAACTTCAGTACGCTACCTACTAGTACGGTCACTTTATAATTTACCTCGGCCAGTTAAAATTGTATTACTTGTGAATTATGATGAAATATTTAATTTTTCAAACTTATGCATAATTCAAAGTCCCTATTATATAACTCATATTAGACGAAGTGGTGTAAAGAGTCATAAGGCTTATATTTGTTTATTCGTTTGCTTATCTACAAAGGCTCTACACCTAGAACTCGTATCAGATTTGAGCTCTTAAATGTTTCTAGCCGCTTTTAAACGCTTTACATCACGCCGTGGCCCGGTCTCTTTGATATATTCTGACGGAGCTACTTGTTTTCTCGGAACTAAATGAAAATTAGACGAAATCTTTTCGATAATTCAATCTAAATCGCATATTAACTACATAGGTAATAGGTAATTTTTTTTTTATGATATTGGAAGGCAAACAGGCAGACGGATTTCCTGATGGTCAGAAGTTCACGCCGCCTAAAGACACCAAAGGTGGTAAAGGTGCGTTGCCAACCTGAGGCCGGGATGTTAGGCCTCGAGCAAAAGTAAGTTTTCTGGCTACCTTACCCTCCAAACCGGAACACGTCATGACGTTATGGCTGAAGTAATAGGTAAGGCGGTGGTCGCTGCTGGCCGGGCGAGTCGCTGTGAAACTCTACCACCTAGTAGGATGTCACGGTGTTAGTGAAAGTAAGCCTATGCTCGCCTTTTACGAGCTGCCTGGCAGGAAGGCAGATGGTCTATTCTACACAGAAACCAGGACCAACACGGGCAACTTGTTGTAAGTTTTAGACCGACATCCGCAGTCGCGGGCGGAAGCTAGTAAGAAATAAAATTTAATCTGTTTACAAAGAATGGAGAAATTGAGTAACATAGGTACACCGTTAATTATTACATACCTAGTACAAAACAAAGTTGCTTCACACTGTCTGTCCCTATATATGTTTAGATCTTTAAAACTACAGAACAGATTTTCATGCGTTTTTTTTTATATATAAATGATTCAAGAGGAGGAGAGGAGTTATATCTTGTATAGCAACGAAGTTTGTCCAACGATGCGAAGCTGGGTGAGGGGTCGGGCTGCTGGTTCAATATACATATATGAGTCAGATTATGTTTTACGACTTCCTGGGTTAAAAATGAAACGCAAATTCATAGTTTCTACATTTTTTTATTATTAATATGATTGTACTTAAATTGGTAGAATATAACACAGGATAAGTGTTTACAATGTAAACAATTTCTACATACTTAAGGTTATTATAGAATATTTGTGAATTTAAGTAAACGACCATTAGAATTAGAATCAAAATCAGAAAAAAAATATTCACGTGAAACATACAAGACGTGGCACTTGTGCGCGTCGACATTTTTATAATCTACCACCGGATCGGAATCGCGGCCCCACACTGAGAAGATCCGGCGAAAGAAACTCAGCGGGCTTGTCTTTTTTCTAATAGTTACAATAAAAACTATATTCAAATACAAATTAGTTATATAAGCTTAAATAGTCAGTGTGAAGCCTGTTTCTTATGTTAGTTATTGGAAGTTGAAAAATATCGAAATTAAACAACTCCTTCGAAATCTATTAAATTAAATTTCTAGTTTTTGGCAACCGGTCGTTTTTTATTCTTCGTTTGAAATATTTTTTATTTGTTGAACTGTAGTTGTTGAATTTTGTCCCAGTCGGGGAAAAGCTCCGAGTCCATACAGCCACCTCTTCCTTATATATATATACCTAGTCTTGCCATAAATATTGTAATAAAGAAAAAATATATTT
>NJDD01023448.1:5459-31132 GCA_002245505.1 Calephelis nemesis | reverse complement strand
TCAGCGGTGCGGCGTATTCAGTATCGTTGCGACAACTTACGCTGTATACGTTAGGCGACATCGCAGAGGACGAAACGAGAAATCAACGAACGTTCAAATCGTAAGTAAATACGGCTATAGACGGTCTTCGTTTTAGCGCAACGATTGTTAAATTACTTCATGTTAAATTTGTAAAAGAATACCTTGATTTGAATACGTTGGAATTATGGTATCAATATAAATACAAATAAAAAAAATGTGGTTATGATAAATACGATTTTACCGAAATGTGAGAAATGTATAATTTTAAATGTGTTTAAACATTTCTATAAGGAGACACCGCTCTTCCGTGACAAAAAGTAGGCACTTGAATATCGATGTTAAGGTCAGTAATAGGCGACATCCTTGTGAAAAAATCGATATTTTTGCGTAAATTTGCAACGGATCTTTGCGATGATTTAAGATTTAAGCTCGGACGTTAAACAAATGCTGTATTTTAATCAATTTATCAAAACTTCTTAAAATCTGATCGAATATCATGTAGCCCCCTTGTTACAGGTTTGCTTATACCAGTTTGATAATATTACTTTTGTTTAACAGGAATTGGGCCCCTGGATGAGGATTGGGGATGCACGTTTGAGGATAAAACATTCGCCACGGTGCATAATGATGTTTGTACTTTAGGTGTGAAAAGGGTGTGTTTAATGGCAATAAACATTGTTTATAAAACAGATTTTTATTTTTTTCTTTCGGTGAAAATATATTTATATTTTGCTTTCAAGTCTAAGAACTCATGGAGCGGTTTATATCTGCGTACATGGCGGTTGCGGTTCCGCAGGTTCTGTAGAATGTAGATAGATTGTATGAAAAAAGTGCGAGCAGCGGTCGCCCGCCCGTACAATCGTACAAGTTTGAGAGCGATGATTTCAACAGAGACGGGTATGTGACCGCTCAAATTAGTCCGTGAGATTTGCAATAAAACCCCAGTTCCGCAGGCGCGGGTAAAAAAAAACCGCTCTGAGTTCTCAGTCTGGTCATACTCCATCGTTAGCCATTCCGGTTTGCGTTGAAAAATCTCTATATGTATACAAAAACCTACCTTCAATCTCCGTGTGGAGTTGCAAGGTTTAAATCCGCATTGTCGAACACCGAGCGTCGTTGGCAGTTTAATATCCGCCTTATTATTTTATTAAACAGTGCATTTACATTTACAAAAATATCGTTAAAAATATCTAACTTGCTCTTTGAATTTTAATACCAGCGCACAGTGTCTTTTTCAACCAAAAAAAAGTGGACATTAGTCGAAACTTCCGCAGAGATAGAGCCTGATTTTTTTATGAGTGATGCTCCTAAGCTAAAAGAACCTATTGGTCAGACATTCTACTTAAGCCTAAAAAAATATAAAATCGCAAAATTCATTGTTAATATCGTAACTAATAAAGCTTCTGTTATTGTTATAATTTGCTGTGAATTATGTACTTTTTTAAAATAACATTTTTCAATATTTTATGCCAAAGGTCAAATGATCTTCAAATTGTATTTCTATAAAAACCATTACTGACTGAGATCTGGGAGTTCTACTTTTACATTTGAAATAGAACAGCCGATGGCTTTATGCATAAAACTCACGATGTCACTTTTTTGGTCGAAAAAAAAAACACTGTGCAGTGCATTTGTCATATAGACATTGAAGACGGAGATCAAATAGTAGTACTGAATTAAAATGTATTTGACTTTATTGATCATATTAATTAAAAAAAACCAAAACCGCAATCTGAAACGTTCTTAATAGCAAGGTTAACAACGAAGCATAAAGAAATGAATAAGTAATAAGTCTTTAGTGTTTTAGTACATGTTTATTAATTATTTTTTATTCATTTAAAATTCAGTCTCTTAAATAGGTATGTACTTATTATATGTATAACTATATAATTTTAAATTATGTTCCCGCATAGACACCACCTACCTAATAGTTATTTTAGAGCACAGTCTGCCAAATATATACCTGAATCAGGCACATGAATACAATAGAAGAAAAAAGATTTACCACCACGTTATAGTAATTATACTAAAATATTTAATTATTATAGTAGTCACAGTGGCCGTCCTTAACTTGGATTTTGCAGTATTTAAAATGTAAAGTAATCTTCACGCCCATATCTCCGAATAGGTAAGCAGAAGCACAGCCAGGCCACTCGGGACTCGATCCTAAGACACTCGGATCCCACAATGTGATTGCTGGTAAACTTATATCCAATCTCGACAACGTTATTTTTATTAGAAAATTGAAAATGCACAATTTCTTAAAACATATAATTGTCGTGAAATACAAGTTTAATTCAGTTTGATATTGTTATTCTACTGCTGTTAAGATTTCTACTAGATTCTGCATCATGTACTTCGAATAGTTCAATTACTATTAGAGCAGTCTTTTTTTATCGATAATGTCACATTTTCCTACTCTTGGTGCACCTGTGTTTTTACCAAGAATAGCACAAACCAACCTTAATTGGCCAGAATTAGTCACTATGTCCGTAATATAATAATGGTTGCTGTTGTGGCTTTGAGTACTTAAATGGATTTGACAATTCAGCCTCAAAGAAAAAAGTAAAAACTACTACCTATCTACTACTAGAAGTTTTTTTCACTTGTATACTACGTCATAGAAATAATCCTGTCGAATTATAATGCTTATGTCGTGCATAGAAGGTTTAATTGGCCATCATACAGCAACAATTAAGAACATCAGACACTTGTGTCATCTCCAGGAGTCTATATAAATGGAGGCGTTATGAATTGATCTCATTAATTTGTTAACTTGGTGATTAATTGAATGCTTCACAAAATCGGAAACGTCATTGGCTGACGTGATGATTCCACATTCGTTCGCACTACAGTTGAAGACTTCCAGCAGCTTGGCGGTGATTTTGGTGGGCTCGTTGTGATGCACCGCTTTTGGTGATACTCGCTTTGCCTTCTTGTATAAGATATCTGCGGCGACTGTCAGGTTAATAGGAATGATTTCGTTGCTACGTCTCACTTCATTTCGAGCCATTCGGCCAAGTAAGAAACCTGAAATTATAAATAAAATTTGATATAACATTTTTCATAGTTTTAATATAACGTACCTAAAGCTAAATGGTATCTATACATATAACAAATCTGTTGAAGGGTCAATTCTGTACATTGAAAATATTGAAAAAATAAATAGCAGGGGGTGTTACTGGACCGATACCAAACCCATATATATGATTAAAAAAAATTTGTCTGTCGGTCCGTAATTTCAGGCATCACGTGAAAACTAACGGTTAGATTTCGATGAAACTTTGTATAATTATACCTTATTATCCTAGGCATAAAATGGAATACTTTTTATCCTGGAAAAATACGTAGAAAAAAAAATCTTAACTTTTCACTTTTATCACGCGAAGACCGACATCCGCGCGGACGGAGTCGCGAGCAGAAGCTAGCAGGTACATAATATATATCTGTGCATTAATAAATTAAGTGGAATACCACACTTCTAGTTGGATTGTTATCCTTATGTATTTTGCTCTATAAAAATACAGTTTAATGTTTAATATCAAAACGCTCGCTTTAATAGATGGTTTTGTATGTATCCAGTGATTCATGCGAGAAAAAAAAGCCCGGTGAAGTTGTAAAAACTGCGAGGTTGGCAACACATTAGTCATTCCAAAAAAAAGCGAGAAAAAAAACGATATCGAATATAGTTATTTCAATAGAAGTATTTTATATTTTTATCTTGTGCACGGGGTCCTTAGTTGGTTGCCTATTGGTTAATCCGGCCCTGGTGCTACTTGTTGATATTCTAACGTCCCCGAACGCGTGAGCAATGGAGATGACAAACGATCCCTACACAAGTTAATCTGAATGTCCCAGTATATTCGAAATAACTTTATCGCCCATAAACGCTGGAATTTACATGTGTTTTACATCGGGCAGATTTATGGCTCGAGCTTTTGATAAATCTAATAACTAGAGAACTGTTGGTTTTATTTTATATATGAGCTTATTATATGTCCATGGAGTGTCTTGGTTTTGATATATTTTTTTCAATACAGTCGTCATTCCTCGTATTAGTCCGGGTTTGCTGAGTCGAGTAAACCATCTGTCTCTCTGGCAGAGCTCGTAAGAGGCGAGCACTGGTTAACGGTTTAGGTCATCAATAACAAGATCACTGGTGGTAGAGTAGTGCAGATATATATCTTCACCTTTGTACCTAACCGGGCAAATGCCCGGGTAGGTTTCCACCGCCCTACGCATTTCTGCCGCTATGACTGTCATGTTCCGGTCAGGAGGGGAGGGTAGCAGGTAGACTTGCCTAATAATAGCGATGTCTTTAGGCTACGGTTATCTCTAACCATCAGGAGAGTCGTGTACTTGTTTGCTGATCTGTCACATAAAAAAGTCGTCCCAGCACTGACCTCCCACATAAAAAAATCTGTGTGAACCGCGTAACAAACTGAACAAGTTCTTATCGCTTAAAAATGCAAATAAAATTAACAAATAGGTGATTCGAAATACATTTTGAGTAAGTATCTATACTACTTTTAATGCCTTCAAGAATATTATGTACAAATTTCATGATGATTGGTTAAGTAGTTTTGTGTGAAAGTGTAACATACAATCATATGCATTTATCATATTAGTAGATGTAAATTTACATATTTTTAATATTGGTAAGTATGTATTCTTAATAATTATTAATCTACATTGGCAGTACCCACAAAAATGACAACGAAAAAATAGTTGTTATATAAAGAAAAAAAAATAAGTTGGGTTCGCAACTCGAATTAGTCAAGGATTCCTTTTATAACAGACCATATTTTTATGGCATCAGACAACGAGTGAACAAGAACACCGCTGTCTCCCATGGTAGGTAATAGATCACCGCTGTGTCTATTTAAGCCCGTAGCCTGACTGTTAGGCGCAATGAGCAAGTCTACCGGCTATCCTACTACACTCCGGAGCGAAGCTCTTTTTTTTGAATGGCTAATTTGTTGCTAACCGCGAGGTTTTTACAACTTCACCGGGCTGTAGAAGCGGAGCGCGAATATGCCAAACAATGTAGTGACTAGAATATGAAGAGCATGGTCCCGGGCAAGTTTCTGCACTGTAGGTTATCTACCACCTGTGGTCTTGTTGATAATTGAACCAATGCTCTCCTTTTACGAGCTGCTAGGTAGAAAGGCGGTATTCTACACACAGGACCTAACCACCACCAAGGGAAAACTATTATTATGTGAGGTGTATTTGCGAACACGAAAACGAGGAACGAAGGTTCGTATATCGTAGGTACAATAATGAATTCTAATAATTAAATTCTTTAAATTGGCCTAATAATTGCGATGTTTATATAGCACAAAACAGTGGTCAAGAACACCATTCCCCTGATTGTAAGAGCCATCTGCCGTGGCTTATGGACACCACAGATGTTATAGGTGCGTTGTTGTCCTGTGTCCGGGATGTTAGGGTTATTCTGCCATCTACCGACTACACTTCCCTCCGGACTGGAACATGCCACTGTCATTATGGCGGCAAGAATAGGTAATGCGGTGAATCTTTACCCGTAAAAGTAGCTGCACAGCAATCTCTGTTTAACACAATTAAACTCTAAGGATTATAGAATATAACACATCCACCATTAAACTCTAAGGTTTATGAGCCTAATGAATATGTATCTTGAGAGAGATAGAAAAACTAAGTACAATAATCAACCACTTATCTATGATCAATGACAAATGCCTGTGGATATCGAATCAGAATCATTCGGACACTAAACCTTCAAGCAAATACGTGGTTAGATAAAATTAAAACCGTCTAATTGATAAATATGAGCTAAAGTTATCCAAGTGAACCCGATGTTATTACACTGTGATGCAGTTGTTGAAATATAAAATTAATTTAATCTTACTTTAGTCTACATTTGATAAGATGGTACGTATATATTGATAATTTCGTAGATAATGGGATAACTTACATGAACCAACCAACGACATAAGTATACACAACATAATAAAGTTAAAAACAATAAGTGACATAACTCAACCTGAATCACTTATTGTTTCCCTAACAACAGTAATCTAGAACCTTTTTTCGTGCCAGATTGCTATGCATTCCTTTTACCGGTACCGACACTAGATGTATCACAATATTAAATAGACGGTACCTTCGAGTGTACTAACGCCAATGAAGAATATCAAAGTGGCACAAACTCATTATTACTTGGATGTCTCCCAAATAAGATCTTCGTTTGATGTTCACCTTATAATTCCTTATGCTGCCTCTTAACATACTACATTTAAGTCATCAAAATACTACAGAAACAGTATTTGCAAGCTTACAAACTGATCAACAAAAATCGGCAGGATGTTATCGTCAAGTAAAGCCTATGTTATGAACATTGTCCCCTCACTATTTCAAATTTTTTCCCCGATCACAATTTTACACACTCAAGCCACGCATCAAAATGTAGTTAGTAACATTATTTGCAAGTTTGCAAACTGATCAACAAAAAATCGACAGGATTTTATCGTCAAGTACCTAAAGCCTGTGTTGTGAACATTGTCCCTCACTATTTCACATATTTTCCCTGATCAAGATTTTCTACACTCAAGCCACGTTAAAACAAACAGTACCTGCGAATATACAAACAACGCCGATGAAGAACATCAAGGTGGCACACAGTCTTTTGGTGACATGGGGATCACCCACGCAAGATCTACGCTCGATGCTCATATCACTGTTCCACTATTTCCACCGGTCTCGACACAATGTTCACGGGACGCTCGTGCTCGTACAATGCTGTATGCTCATTTCGTAACCGCAGCTCGGCCATGAATCCAGATTTATTTTTAGACGACGCAACGTCCCGTCGTTTGGGTGCGTTTTTTATAAATTCCTTATTTTCTAGGGGAATTCTTGTCTAATCTTCTGTATATGTTGAAAACATGTACAAATGTAGGGTTTCATAAAAAGAATTTTGTGGTGTTATCGACATATAAACGAATCCCCATTTACCGTTATTAATAAATATCAATAGAAAGAATAGAGTAGGTACCTACGTACGCAAATTGAATATAGGTAAAAGGACTAAATAAAACAAAGACCTGAAAATACAGCCAGCGGTGTTTTTCACACAAATACCTGCCCCCGTCAGTATTATACCCGAACCTCACATATTTTGGGGAGTTAACTCCGTTCGCTATCTCTCTACCTACGAAGCGTTCATGTGTAAGTAATTCTTATTGCTAGAGAATCGATTGATGCCAATCAGATGCATTTTTTATAAAATTTTACTAACTAGAAATTAAAATATTATTGGTGAGTTGGCGCTATGCGATGTGAAACTACTTAACTACCTCTTGCTAAAGAGAATTTATTATCCTTGCTACTTACATTCATAAGATTACCGATACTCTATTCATTATTTTTTAACTATTTACATGGTGACTGAATAGATACAAAAAATGTGTGCCTGTACTAGCGTACAATCGTAAGAAGTGAAGAAGTGAAATTTCTTTATGACTTTATTTTTCAAAAAATAATTTACTATATGCAACTTTACAGAAATTGGTTAAATAAAGTTTATTGCCAATCCCTACTCTACTGGAGAAAGTATACTTCGAATTACGCGTGGTAGGGATAAGAACAATGATGGCGCGTAACGGAAAAATGTGACGCGTAAGTAAATTTTTTTCCAACCCCAATGAAGAAGTTTCACTTCAAAAAGCTTGTAGGTAAATAATGCTCACTCTTGGTCAGAATACTATTAAGTAATTTTAGATTTGATTTGATAGATTTTTTTACAGAGTAATTTTATTGTTAAAGTTAACCGACAAGGAGAGCAGAAATTTGTGTTATTGGCACCTGTGATGAATAAGATATTTATTTAACCACCTCGTTGTCAGTGTTGTTATTGATACGGCAATTGCCGTAATATACGGCAATTCACGTTTATTTTGTCACAAAATACGGCATACGCCAGGGCTTTTAATGCCGTATCACAAAATACGGCAATTGGCTATAAGTAAAACACAGCATTTTTAAAAGAGAAGGTAGCTAAATGTACCACTCTTAACCGATAGTCAGGCAAATCCCGACATGCTGCTAAAACAGTCCATATCGCTTTATTGTGACATTTCCTTAACTTCAGTAAATAATGAAATGACAACACAATTATAACAAAGTGTTTATGAGTATGAATCTATTAAGTACATATAAGTTTCGGTCGAATAGCTCAAACATTTTGATCAGTTCACTTGGTTGCTACGGTTGTAAGAGTGTTTGACTCTGATTTAAACTGATAAAATATGTGATTGTAAATCTATAGGACCTTCGTCTACGTCAAAAAAGGGTAAATTAAACAAAAAGGTGGGAAAGTGGCGATTTTTCAAAGATTGGATTGCTCCTGTTGATGATGATATAGGTATACAGACCAAGTGCACCGTAGTCCGCAGGTGACGTTAAATTGTCATAACTAAATTGACAAAATGAGAATCAAAATTTGAATCAAGAAAAATTATGCAAAAGTTAGGTAAACATGAATAACATGAAGTTGTATATCGATAAGAACGAAGAAGCAATATTTATCGTAGAGCTTTTAGTAAATGGGCAACATTGGGAATTTATAAAAGTAGAAAAAGATTATTTGAGTTGTATAATGAAAGAACTTATAACCATACCCATGAACATAGAGAATATGTAAAAAAATATTCAAAGATTTTCAAAAAGGCCTGTACCGCTGCCAAATCTATGTACTTGAAAAATACCATTAAACAATCTTCAAATAAAATAAAAACTGCATGGAACATTATTAATTGTGAAACTGGGACAACCAGAATGTTTAATAATGATTACTGTTTGAAGATGGACAATGTGGAGATTAAAGGTGAATTGGACATTGCAATGCAGTTTGAACATTTTTTCACCAATGTTGCAGCAGAAACTACCAGAGTTCTTAATTCCTCACCAAGTACTGCAGAATCATTATTGAAGCAACATGTAACTGAGTGTAAAAATAATGTTGAATTTTCGTTTATTGATAGAGATGATATAATAAAAGCCTTTAAATCGTTAAAAATGAAGAATACATTAGATTTCTGGGGTCACTCTTTAAAAATGGTTGCTTCAGTAATAAATATAGTTGCTCCATACCTAACTATAATATTAAGTTGTTGTATTTCAAATGGCGTTTTTCCTGACCTAATGAAACTTAGTAAGGTTATACCTCTATTTAAATCTGAAAGTTCCTTTGATCCCACCAACTATCGACCTGTCTCCGTTCTGCCTACCCTTAGTAAAATATTAGAAAAAAATATTTTTAGTCAAATGTTATTATATTTTAACCAATTGGGCTTATTTTATAATAAACAATTTGGTTTTACAAGGGGTAGATCAACAGTCGATGCTGGAGTTGCATTGTTAAAGAAAATTTATGAAGCCTTGGAGCCAGGATGCACTCGTAGTATTCTGTGATTTGTACAAGGCATTTGATTGCGTAAACCATGATACTCGGATCAAGAAACTTCGCCATTATGGAATTAAAAATAAGTCACTCGATCTTCTGATTTCTTATTTGAGCGGGAGAATTCAGAAAGTTGAGATTAATGGTGTAAAATCGACAGGTGCTGCTGTTAACATGGGTGTCCCCCAAGGCTCCATTCTGGGACCATTTTTGTTTCTCATATACATAAACGACTTGCCTTACTACGTAAGGGATAATCATGGAATAGTATTGTTCGCGGATGACACTTCACTATTATTTAAAGTGAAAAGACAACTTGGTAAGTATGACGAAACGAACGATGCGATTTCAAAGGTTGTACATTGGTTCAATGTAAACAATCTCTTTCTAAACAAAAAAAAACTAAGTGCATCAAATTTTCAATGCCTAATGTAAGGCAGGCAGATACCAATTTACAACTCAATGGGAACAAACTAGACCTAGTAGATTCCACCACATTTTTAGGAATCACTGTAGATAAAAAGTTACAATGGGCCCCCCACATTGCAAAGCTTGTAGTCAGTTTGAGCTCAGCAGCTTACGCTGTTAAGAAAATTAGACATTTAACAGACGTCGACACCGCTAGAATTGTTAATTTTAGTTATTTTCACAGCCTCATGTCTTATGGTATTCTTCTCTGTGGAAACTCAACTGAGATAAACACAATATTTGTCTTGCAAAAGAGGGCTATACGAGTAATTTATAACTGAGGCCCAAGAGTTTCCCTCAGAGAAAAGTTTAAACAAATAAATATTCTAACGGTGACCTCTCAATATATTTTTGAAAACTTAGTATATGTCCAAAAAAATATAAATTCGTTTCAGAAAAATTGTGATGTACATGCGGTAAATACGGAACAAAACCAATATTTTTACAAATTGTGCATAAATCTCGTCTTTACAGAATCAGTTATTCTTTCATAGGCCCAATGTATACGTTTTTACAATAAACTTCCCGAGCATATTAAAGACTTACCATAAAACAAATTTAAAAAATGTATTAAATCTAAGTTGTATGGTAAAGGTTGTTATAAGATTTCAGAATATTTAGAAGACAGAAATGCTTGGGATTAATTGCTCCTCATACAATCTCGACAAATTAATGAAATGTACTATGTAAATATTATGTAAATACTTTTGTAAATTTTATTTATAAGAAAAAAAGACAAGCCCGCTGAGTTTCTTCCGCCGGATCTTCTCAGTGTGTGGCCGCGTTCCGATCCGGTGGTAGTTTTTAGAATTAAATAGACGCGTTACAAGAATCTTTGTATAGATCCATGTGAATAAATAGATTTTGAGTTTGAGTTTTGAGTTTGAAACCTTTATGGCGAAGAAACAAAGGAGGAAAAATAAAATATATACGGCAATTTCTTACTTTTTCCCTTAAAATACGGCAATTTGAAATGTCAGATACGGCAACCCAGATTTTTACGATAACAACACTGCTCGTTGTTCGAGTGGCTAGCGTACACGCTTACCTACATCAATCAACCGCGAGTCTCAGTTTTGATTCCCGACGGGGGCAGGCATTTGTGCGATAAACATTTAGATGTCTGCATTTCCGGGTCGGGGTGTTTATTAAATATATTCTGGTATATATTAAATTTATTCTGGTATCTATGTATTTATTTCTATTTCTGTTATGTTTTATTTCTATGTATTACAATCGTTGACCAACACCCATAACACCAGCATATAATTTGCTTACTTTGGGGTTAGATTCAATTTGTGTGACTTGTCCAGGGATATTTATTTATTTCAGTGTATAGGTAAGTATTTCAATGCATTAAATATTGTTAACCCAGAACACTGTAATGATTTGCATTTTGAAGTAGATCGGTTTGTCAGAGGATATTTATTTATTTGTTTACTTAATTCACGTTAGGAAAATTAAAACAGAAATAACTAAAAACTTTAGATAGGAAGTCCTGATAACGCTGTAAATAAACTAACAAGTTGAACGAGTTTAAGCGCAACAAAAATTACAATCAAGTTTAATCTGAAAAGTCTACAAGTGTTTGTTTTAAAAAAGTGTATAAACAATAGAATTTCACCAGCCTTCGACAAATGAAATCATAAGGCGAATGTCACACTGTACAACACGTCGCTCCAGTTTGCGGCGTTCTGTTTTTTTTAAGCCTACTGTTTAGCTACTTAAAACCTCAATTTATATACAAAAACCACACGGTACTACACACTGACACCTAATTTCCTTGTTACGAAATTTCAAGTTGAAAATCTGATGCGGTATGCAGCGCAGTGTGACGTCCGGCTAAGCCCCGTTAAAAATGCATGAAATAAAACAATTACTATGATAGATTTTTTATTAACATTATTACCAAGTTTTACACATTAGAATCGAATACGTAGCAACATTACACAGCAAGTCTATTTACATGCTTCATACAATGTATACGGAACCCACTCTAATGTTTAAACTCTCTTGTATCACATGTAATCAGCTCCATATAATAATGCTTAAAATATAAAAATATTAAATATAGTATTTGAAAATTAGATCATTCTTAAATCAATTGAAAATTAAAATTGGTCCCGACTTTTTATTTTTGACGCCCTTTTCAAATTGAAGACAATATTAAATAGAATATTAAATTTAAGGAAGATATAACAATTAAATGTTGCGCAAAATACAAAGAAAAATACAAAATATTAAAAATAACAGAGAATATTGTAATAAACAGTGAATAGGTTAATTGGCATCATAATAGTAAATTGTACTTTTAAGCCACATATTTCCTACATTTGTTCATATTGTGTACATACGACGCCTGCATTTGAATAATAATTTATTAAAAATTATACCAGTCCGAGTGTATTCTGAATTTTAATAAAAGCTTAAAAGTACGGTCAGCTCGAAAAATCTATTACTTAATTTACACAAATCTACATTTTGGAAAATTTGCATCGAATTTCATTTCTGATAGTGCCTGCCTGCATGCCTTTAGCTTGTGAATACCGTGGGTCGCTTTGCCTAAATTGAACCTTATCACGAAATGCAAAGAAGCGTTATTTAGTTACCGCGGAGAGTATTTTCTTGTACCTGTACTAATATTATTGGCTCATAAGTCATAACTCCCACGCAAAAGTGATTCATACATCATTAAACATAGGTAATGGCACGATTTCTTATTCACATTAATCATCATTAAAGCTTGTAAAATGGTTGTGGAGGAATCATATGTTACAGATGTCACCATATTGGCGTAAAGCTACAAATGCTACTTGTATTATCTTTCGAAAACCGATTATAACCTTTAATAAGGATTTAAGTACAACTGTCTAAATTGGTATTCGTCTTAACACGATGTGTTTAATATAGCAGGATATTGTTGCCAGCAACAGTTATTTGTGTTGTTAATTATAAATATGTCACATGAAAACTAAATAAATGTAAGTTAGATTCTTTTTTAATGAAATTAATTGCGTTCGATATAATATGGGAAAACGATTCACAAAGGTAATTTCAGGTACATAAATTCAGTTGGTCACAATAATTACAAATGAAGAACATGGTTATAGTGTTTGAACACAAAATGATTAAAACTACATGATCATTACATGTTACCTCTATGTCTATGGTTTAGATGGGGGCGCCATGTTGTCTATGCTTGGATTGAGGACGTCATGTTGTCTATGACTTGGCGGAGGGCGCCATATTGAAAAGCATTTTGAGATCCTCGATGGTGAGTTTGGAGGCGTTGTTGTGTCGCGCGCCGGTGAGGACGCTGTCCGCCAGATCCAGCTTGGCACGCTGCAGCTGACGAATCGACTGTTCGACTGTGTCCACGCACATGAAGCTGTTGGCAGACAGTGATACTTATAATTACTTTCGTAATCACTATTTGTTTTAATAGAATTATGTATTTTTCCGCCATGTTGGTCCGTGTCCGCTAAGTAGAATACAGCATATGTCTCTCTGCCAAGCAGCTCGTTAGAGGCGAGCACTGGGTAAAATATAGGTCAATGGCGGTAAAGTGCTGTGCAGCAACTTGCCTGGGTAAGGGCCCACCGCCCTACCTTTTCCTGCTTCCGTAATGACACTGTAATGTTGGGGCCCTGAGGGTAGGGTAGCCGATAGATTTGCACAATGGGCCTAACATCCCGGCCAAAGGACAGCGACGCACCTGTAATATCTATGGTGTCTATAGGCCACGGTTATAGTTTAATCCTTTCCCAGTCGAAACATAATAATGGCGAGCTCTGGGGTTATGGTGACATGATCAAGCCAGACGAGTCGAGTTCTCTATCACTTGTGTGTGTGTGTGTGAGAGAGAGAGGGGGAGAGGGAGGGTGAGAGAGTGAGAGAGAGAGTTGCGATTGTGGCATCATAACTTTCAAACGTTAGGGAGGGTGAGAGAGTGAGAGAGAGAGAGTTGCGATTGTGGCTCATAACTTTGAAACGTTTCGACCTACAACGATGCAGATTTTTTTGTTTGAAAGTTGACGTGATCTTCATAAGTAATTGAACGTGTAGGTATCGTGCAGTTTGCACGTATGTCGAATCCAAAGCTTAATTTAAAAGTACCGTTTAAGAGTTTCTTAATACATAATAATAAATAACCAAAGTCTAGGAAGATAGAAGTATTGAGCAAAATTGGGTGAAGAGTGAAAATATATTATTTGAATATGATCTTCGTCTGCTGCTTAGGCACTGATGGACGCAGTTTGGTTTGGTCTGGTCAAAACCATCTTTACTGTGACCAAGGACATGTGTAATATTTTAAAATAAAAATTTACTTCCTTCCGCCTAACGTATGGTGACGCTTAGTAAATTATCATTATCCTGGCAAAAGTCCCGAGTCTGTCGTCTTTATTCTGTTTCTTACTTTGATGTGAAGCATCCTCGAAAATGAGATTGTTGGCTCTTATATCATCTATCACGACGTGCTTATATTATTATAAAACTAAAAGGTTTTTTATTTGACCTGGGACTAGGTACATGTTCCTTATCTTTGTCTACATGTGATGTGACCATACTTGCGCATACAAGCTTCCTATACCCCTGCTATTTCAAGGTGTAAGAAAATCTTAGTAAACATAAAAGATTTAATTTCAGCTTAGTCATACAACATCGGTGTGAGAACTAATAATGTTACCTATATTTTTATAAATTCAATTTCTAAAAGATTTACGATAACTATGGCCATCTTTCATTGATGGAAATAGTTCGTGCCGTGTGCAACCGACACAAGCTGTATCATTTAACATTTCCCGCCATTTCTAAAGAAATGTATACACACTAGTATGTCAGCAAGACACCGACTTTTTAATTTTATATACTACCACTTAAAGAAAGTAAAAACAACTGTCTACAGTCTACATAACTGCACGTATGTTTACGTTTTGTCGATGTCGATACCTATGTTCATACTTTAACATTATAATAGGCAAAGTCTGTCTGTGTATTACGTTTTAGGGGCTAACGTGCTGGACCGAGTTTAATGAAACTAGACATAAACCATACAGTTAAAATCATGGTGTCAATAATAGCTGATTTTTTATGCCTAAACAGCATAAACACACACACACACACACACACAGAAAAAAAATTATACAGTAAAATTACAATAAAACTGACTTCTATTCTGATAACTGTATCATCTAAGTAGACAAGAATTAAGTATTTTCTTCGATTTCACTGAGATACCGATATCCAGATTTGGATGCAGTGGGTCTATCTCGGGAATAGGCTCTTTCAAATAAAAAAAGAATTAAAATCGGTTCAGAAATGTCGGAGAAATGCATAAAAAATTAGAAGTCTGACATATACCTTCCTCCCCTTTTTGAAGTCTGTTAAAAACTTTAACGGAGTTTTGACAAAGCTCTAAATAGCTAAATCCTTTCATTTCTCATGAGTAATGGTTTTCGTTTTGTAATTCCGAGAAAATATAAGAATCAGCGGCACTTGTTAAAATTGATAGCATCCAGCTAAACGCATCAAATACCGGACATAGCTCTACTGGCGAGATTACGAATATTTTTGGCACATAAATATACAAATTTCCCTTCTCAGAGCATTATACTTTAGTAAAGTTTATATATCTATTAATATATTTGGCCAGCAAATGAGAAATTCTGGCATTTTATCTATTAAGAACGGAAATAATTAGTTTTGTAGCTTCACCTACTAAGTTAATAAAACTAAATTAATGTCACGATCATAATCAGCAGTTTTTTAATCACGTACGAGTATTGGACACGCCAGACGAACGTGTATATGAAAAGGTATACTGATGAAGCAATAAATAAAAAAATGCTAAAATTTTGGATGAAGCCGAAAACTGATACCTATGTAATGTAGTTAAGAACCTATCCGATCAAATTAGCGTTCAAACAAAACAATCTGTATCGAAATCGGTCCATCCTTTCAAAAGTTACATATGTTTTACATGAGTTATATCAGAGAATAAGCACACGGATCTCCGACGGTAAGAGACAACCGTGGCTTATGTCAAAAGTCATTGTTAACTGATCGGGGATAGGTAGGTCAATCGTGAAAGTCTACCGGCTACATGAGTAATTATGGCGGCATTAATAGTTAGGTGGATATCGCCCCTGGAAAATTGGAGCTGTAACATGGTCTTGTTGGTAATGACCTTTCCAACCTATGCCCACCTCTAACGAGCTACCTTGCACAGATGCAGATGGTCTATTGTATTAAGAGGAACCGGACCAACACGAGGATGAAAGATTACATGTCAAAACCTATAGCACTTTTGGTATAAAGTTTAGTGCTCTTAGTAACTAGTAGAGACGCTATTCAAATTCTTTACACAAATAATTTACGGAGACGCTAATGTGTATACCGGCATAAGCTCATGGTAAGGGCTCTGGAGAAGCTAAGTAGTGGTACTTATATTGAAAAGTCGTTACATTCGAATCCATCACCACCACTATCCAGTTTGAACGATTAACGGGCGATGGTGTCGTCTCCACTCCAAACGAAGGCATCCTTACGTCAAAAAGATGCTTCATCGGTCATAGCGAGCTTACGTACATTGTTGGCACATAAATATAAAAAAATCATAGCTTGACAGTTTATTAAACTTTATTCTATAAATATATTTGGAGTTGTGACACAGAATGAGAAATTGTCTTCGTTCACTTATGTTCAATATTACTTATTTTAACAATTTAAAATCACAAGATTTGAGAAATAATACGAAATCTGTATAGATTAGTAAATGATTTTACCGCCTCCATATTCCAGAGGTTACAGTACATGTCTAATCTTTATCGAACATTTGTATGAGATCCAGGTTCGATTCTCGATGGGGGCAGGCATTTGTGTACCTAATCAACATTGAGGTCTGTGATTCCGGTCTGAGCGTTAATTGTATGAATGCCGGTAACTGGTAACTATTTATTATACGATTATGTACATTTCCGTGTATAAGTACTGCATAATTTTAGGTTATATTATCCATTTGTGTAATTTGTCGACAGATAGATCCATAACATCTATATTATAAATCCATTATAAATGCGAAAGTATGTCTGTATGTCTAATTTTCTTTCACCGCTATACTGCTCGACCGACTTTGTAAAAAATGTATATTAATACAGCTAAAGACCGGAAATCAAGTATAGGCTACATTTTTTTCAAAAATTCTACATGATAGATTCCTATAGAAATCTATTCTACGCTGACGAAGCTGCGGGTTAACAGCTCGTTATAAATATATCTATGTCTAATTGACAATACCCAAAACTAATAACTACTAAAAGAAAAATGTATAAGTATATTCATAAATAAATTACACCGCCCACTTAAAATGTTTACTATACCCACTTCATACACCCTCTAATGAGGAAGTTTATTCCAAATTCCACATCATATTTTGTATACAAAGCGTTTCTTGAAAATCGTGGGCGCATGTTACTAATATTTATAAGAAAATTAACGACATCAAAATATGAAGTGATTTCAGTCTCATGTAGATATTTGTAATTGTCTAAATATCTCCGTGACAAAGTATTGGCCGTTAAAAAAGAAACACGAAACTGGATGGCGGATATGAAAAAATCTGGCGCGAAGTCTGAACTCCGAAGTAGTAACACGCCTACGTCAGCGTCGTTTATGTTATGAATAAGACTTTATAATAGGGATGGGTTGTCAGTCATTCCAACGTCGATAATTGAGTCATATTTAAATTAAAATCCTTTGTTATGACGGCATCATAATGCTATAAACCGAAAGCCTGTGATTACAAACTTCAGCAAACGTGCAGTTCGTGGACGAGAGATGTACATATTAGCCTTATCTATAAAGAAAAGACAGTTTTTTATAGTTTCGTAATCGTATCGTATCTATATATCGTATACGTTACCCAACAAGAGCTAGTTCATCCTTCGGTATGAAAAGCAAACTATGTTTTATGACTTGCTACGGGTCTAGGACGGAAACGGTGGAAACGACTCGCGCACTAAGATGCCGAAAGAAAGTGACTTTCTGTTCAGGTTCGGAGGGTAGGGTAGACGGTAGACTTGTACAATAGGCATAACAACCTGACCGCAGGACAGCGACGCATCTACAACATGTATTGTGTCTGTAGCCACGATTGTCACCATGAGTAGAGCTGTGTGCTTTGATTCTCCGCAGGGAAGTCTACTGGCTACTCTACTCTCTGGACCGGAAAATGACATTGTCATTATGGCGGCAAGATCGGCTAAATAGGTGGATCCGGCAATCCGATTCCGAGATCCGAATGGTGGAATGGTGGACCCGGGCAAGTTCGTACTCAGCACTATTACCAGTGGTCGTGTGGGTAATGACTAATTAACCTATAAAAACTTTTGTTTTCCTCGATCTTACAAGCTGCCTAACCTATTCGCAGCTCTTACTTGGTGTCTTCTGCTAGTCGTGGATACCCTTTTTGTGCCTCTGCTTACCGCTTGGAGGTGAATATAGGCGGCGTGAAGATACTTTTTTTGAATATACTTTACAGACAGGAAGGTACATAGAGGGCTCAGGTAAACACGGAGAAAGAAATATCGACATTACGTTTGGATTAATCGATAATGTGTGTCAGTCGCTTTTTGAAATCCCTACTCAAGAGGTTGACCACCGCGACCTCGCTGCGGACATCTCTCGCACAATGCTACATTCAGAGTGTTAATTTTTCAGGAAATCGTGCTTTTAACCTACTTAATGGCCGCCGACCGTAACTCGTGACCGCTTTAATTAAACAACTTCCTGATATTTTAATTTAAGAAATGATATACATTTAAGATTGTCTATTAGAATAAGCCTACAGATGCGGGTTCATCAATGCGGTAGTGAAATATTTTTTTTTAATTAAAGATATCTCCACTTCTACGAAAAGGTAACCATAGTGCAATTTTTTTATTTGTAGGAGTTGGTATGGGTTATTTTGAATAAATATTATAACAGAACTTTTATTTCAGACCGTTAATTTCAGTGGCGTAAAATTATATAGAGATTTTTTTTATTAACAAGAAAAAATATTGAAAAACTTTTAATTTTTAATTGGAACACATTTTTAAACAAAAAGTCCGTTCAAAATATTTTTAAATCAAAAGTCCGTTCCGTCCTCAAAGTTTTTTTTTATTTAAATCGTGTCAGTAGTAGTGTATACGTTATTTTTAACACTTCAACTGTATGTTTTTATGTTAAGAGATTGCTCAGTCAATAACCAACAGATTTTGACGGTTCTTGTTACGAAACGTCATGATTTCGAAGTGGTCCCTCAAAAACTTATATCAAGATCAGCAGAGTGGTCAGCGAGTTATACATACATAGATATAAAATCAAAAATATAATCGTGAAATAAAGTCTTAGACGTACATGAAATTGTTAAGCATAACACACAAACAAGTGGTCGGATTATAATAAAACTAGCTGTTGTTCGCGTGGTTAATATTCCACAGGAGCATTTTTCGGGATAAAAACTAACCTATGTGTTAATCCAAGTTACTTTCTATGCTTGACTCGGTCTGAGCACTCTGCTCGGCCCACAAAGCCCGGTGAAGTTGTAAAAACCGCGAGGTTGGCAACATATTAGTCATTCCAAAAAAAATCTACGCGAGTGTCAAATTTCATGATAATCGATTTAGCAGTTTTTGCGAGAAGGAGTAATAAACAAATATACAAACTTTCGTGCTTAAAATATTAGTAGGACTTACATAAGACCAACTAGGAATTCCTTTTAGTAAAAAAAATATCAAATCGCTACTTGGTTATAAAATTGGAATGTGTTGCAGTGTTACTGCTATTGTTTTCTAAAATATTTGCACTAATTGTTTAATTTAACACATATGAGTATTAATGAAAGACGTCTGTGACAAGGTGACCGGTCACGACGGATGTTTGTGACGATAGACAAGATTTGAAAAAATGAGAGCAAAAGGAACGACGAATACACATAATTGCATACATACTAGCTTAATAAACATCCATCCACAAAATAAACATCCGTTTTCACATTCTTGCGCATTTTTAATATGACGCATCGCGCGTAAATGGATAGAGAGCTCTTGCTCATTCTATTTTGTTTTGTTAATAACTATTGTTAGGAAAGGTTCTAAACACATTTTTTAGTCGCCACCAGCGGACCTATAGACCACAGGGGCGCAAACGCAACGCAAACGTAAGTAAAATTATACCGACGAGTATTATCTTTTAAAAATATTACATTTTTGGCAATTTTATTTAGCAGCTGTTTTTAATTTTATTAAATAGAATAGTTATCAAAATGAAATTTCTTTAGAATCGCTGTGATTTCAAAACGGATGCAACGGAAAAAACGACAGGTAAGAGACACAAATATATTACATTCTTCTCATTCTTTTGAAGGTAAGAGACACAAATATATATTCATTTCATTCTTTTGTCGACTTACTGAAGTTTCACTTCTCTCGTGTGTGAATCGCACTCACACATCTAATATTTCTGGATTTGGGTGTTGTTAAATTTAATTCAGTATCTATTAAAGTATTTCCATTTTTTGTGTGATAGGAGAGCGAACAAGCAAATTTTGACTAATACCCATAACGCAAATTTGGAGTTGGATCAGGTTTAATAATTTGTCTTTGTTGTTTACTTTATTTTGGGCGCATTACGTAACAATGTCTTTTAAGTCCAACCAAATAATTGAAACAAACTAATTATTTATTGCAAGGGAAACGATAATATTAACAATTTAGGCTAAACAAAAAAACAGGAGCGTGCATGCTTACGGGCGAATTGTTTTATAATTAATTCTACGCAGTAAAAGATGGGGCATCTACCTTCAGGCAATAAAATGTCACAAGACACAAAGAGTGGATGGGTACGGGTGCATGTATTGCAAAGTGCTTGCATGTGTTGCAACATGCTACCGTGTATTGCAACGTGCATGCGTGAATTGCAATGTGCTTGCATGTAATACAACGTGTTTGCGTGTATTGCAACGTGCTTACGTGTTTTGCTATGTGCTAGTGTGTATTGCAACGTGCTTGTTTGTATTGCAACGTATTTGCGTGTATTGCAACGTGCTTGCGTGTATTGCAACGTGTTTGCGTGTATTGCAACGTATTTGCGAGTATTGCAACGTGCTTGCGTTTATTGCAACGTACTTGCATGTATTGCAACGTGCTTGCAGGTATTGCAACGTGCTTGCGTGTATTGCAATGTGCTTGCATGCGTGTGCTCACCTGTAGAAGGTGACGGGCCGCATCTGGCCGACGCGGTCCTGCAGGTGTGTGAATGTGCTCACCTGTAGACGGTAACGGGCCGCAGCTGGCCCCCGCGGTAGATGCGGTCCTGCAGGTGTGTGAGCTCACCTGTACACGGTGACGGGCCGCAGCTGGCCCACGCGGTAGATGCGGTCCTGCGCCTGCTGCTCGAGCTGCGGGTTCCAGTGGGGGTCCAGCACCAGCAGGTGGTTGGCCCCGCACAGGTTCAGTCCCACGCCACCCGCGCACAGCGACAGCAGCATCACCTGATCGTAACGTACAATTCTTTTGTATTATAAAACCACTCTATATAATTTAAAAAATTAATATATGTATAAAATAAAACTTTCCCTCAAAAATATAATATCCTTACCATTGTAATTGTACACAAATTTTGTTTAATTTAGTTCCGAAGAGGATGTTAAAATCAATTGTTCTAAATTATATCTGCAAATAAGTCGTAGGTACTTTATATTTCCGCACGTAAATTTGTAACTATTTATATAATTGAAACAGGGTGAAAGAAATCTAACTTATGAACAACGAAGTCTTTATATGTTGAGATATTCTACACTATATCGGAGTTATCACCAGCTTCCTCCATATATTATTTTAAGTTCTTTTCTCCAGTCACGCTTCTCAGTATCAATAACCATAGAAAGTAAGCTTTCGGATTGTATAACATATTTACAGATCCCGATCAGCCTAAGATAGCTATAATTTCCCTAATTGACATACAATTCACGTACAAATACGAAGATACAATTTTTTTTCTAAAAAACAAAGAATTCGAGTTACTAGAGCTAATCGGTACTAGTAGTATCTGGTAGCAGCGATAGTCTCTGAACTTTGTGGCCGATAGTCTATACTCTATACTATATGGCCGATAGCCCCTATACTTCATTGTCAATACTGTCTATACTATCTGGTCTATAGTTCCTTTACATTGTGGCCGGTAATATACTCTATGGTCGATAGTCCCTATACGTTACGGCCATAGAAATAGGAATATATAAAGAAGTGCAACAATGTTCTATAGCAAATTTAGTTGTATAAATATCGTTGGAATCGACATATAACTTAACAACGTCTCTTTGTCTCTTTTTAATAAATGTTTATATTATGTACGCCGAAAGAGATACCGACATTTTTGTCTATCTTCATTTTGGCGTCGATTTAAATTGACGTCATGACAGGTCTCATGCTTGCCAAGAATCCATATTTACTGTTTATTTTTAAGTGATGTACTATTACAATTGTCGATATTTTAATTTACGTTCCCAGAAAAGAATATTTGGACAAGATAATAATGTACACCATTGCCACTGAAAATATCAATCACAGTCTTAGCTTATAGACTGTGATTGATATTTTCAGTAAATAAGAATTCTTTCAAGTGCTCACTTTAAAGTAAAAAAGTGGTTTGAATGTAATCTGATTTTTTTTGTAATGATAACGAATCTTGTAATAAATATAAAGAGTTAACTTAGATTAAGAATAAACATATTTGCAAGCAACAATGTAAAAAACATGCTCTCGAAAAGTAAATAAATATTCTTTCTTTCGTTTCTTCATTATTATAATATAATTAGATTTCCCTATTTAGGTATAAGCCAATTGAGTAGCACAAATTAAGTAAGGTGATAGTTGCTATTTCTTTCGGTAGGTAAATAATGCCTAAACTTAACTATCAATCGTCACTAATAGATCATATTGTATCAATATCGGTACTCTACTTTTCTGGACAGCCTTATACTGTCAAAATGGCAGCCATATCTAGTAGCCAACGGCAGGCTTTTTTCGTAGGTATTTCATGTCCTTATACTTAGAGGTCAATGGTTACGGTTTATAATCCTAAGCTGTTATAATTTCGTTTTATAGTTACGTGTCAAATAATGACGATCTTCACAAAATATGTCGCACGCATTGTATTTAAATTTAAAAAGAAACCTAGGAAATGTCATTATAAAACAATGTAAGCGTAAAAAGCCTAACAGTTAAAGTATTTAAAAAAATGTATTGACAATGACATAGATGACATCGTAACTTTTCTACAAACTACAAAGTTACAAAACTGATTTAAGTTTAAGAAAAAGATAAACTGCAAGAAGGAAGTAAGACAGTTATAAGACGACATTATTTCACACGCAATTTTTTTGTTTTTAATTGCGGGAGATTGTGTGCGATGAGGGCGATATGACGAAGGGTAACCATAGAGCCAATGAGGTTTTGTTAGGGTACAGCGCTAATTGTCAAACTAGAGCAATGTTGATGGTATATGTATACTCACGCGCACTTCGCTGTTGGGGTTGTTGAGAGCGTCGACGAGTGCTGGCCGTGCGGCGACGGGCACGTTCCCGCTGAGCGTGACACAGCGCACCCGCGCCGCCGCCAGCTCCGCCTCCACCAGCCGCAGCACCGACACCCACTGGGACACCACCACTGCCTTCTCACCTGACACACACAACACACACCATTCTACACCCGTGTTATCATCACCGTTCTACTCTACTCTTACTTCTCCACTTCGCTCTATAGTCCGCGTTTGTCTTGACGAGATCCATTGGCTTTTTTTAGGTCGGCTACTTATTAACACCTATAGGTTAAACAGCGTCAAGTATTTGTTTTATGTAAACTGCCGGTTTACGCCATACATGGCTATACCACCTTGAGATCTCTCACTAAGTTTACCACTACTTGGTTATTAATTGATTTAGGGGTCTATTTAAGAAGTGAAGGCATTGGCGAGTACATGTTCCATTTGGAGGGCTTGAGAGGATTAAGAGTGAAAAATTGCAAGACCCGAGTGTAGGAAGCGTGTATGAGAATCAAGTCCAAGACAGGCTGGATAGTGTGTGCCTACCGGACGTGGATGACTGTTGGAATGTTTTTAAAGATAGTATGGTTGTTGTTGCAAAAGAGGTATGTGGGAGTGCAAAGATGTACAAGACTATGAATGGTAAATCATTGAGGGATGAGGAGGTAAAAGCCTCCGTTGAAAAGAAGAGGAAAGCTTGGCTAGGCTATGTATCATGTTTGCAGTCGAATGACAGTATGAAAGATTTGATGAAAGAAATGTACCGTTTTTGCAAGAATATCACCAAACACTTAGTGAAAGAGAAGCACGAAAGGGGAAGTATGAAATTAGAAGAGAGCTAACAACTTCGAGATGAACACCAAACTCTTTTGGAGGAAGGTGAAAAAGTCTCGTAGTTGTTCGTCTGCCTCCAGAATTGATAGAATTAAGTCTAAGAGTAATAAAATTCTTGCAAGCACGC
Organism: Calephelis nemesis; assembly: GCA_002245505.1. NCBI lineage: Eukaryota > Metazoa > Arthropoda > Insecta > Lepidoptera > Riodinidae > Calephelis > Calephelis nemesis. The sequence continues at coordinate 6,653 of NJDD01023448.1, read as the reverse complement.
ATGACGTGTTAAAACGGTTGAGTGAATTTTAAGGAGATATGTATGAATATGCCTATGCTGCCGCTGGGTCCGAGTAGAGTAATGACTCGGAAATAGTGGAGGCATCTGACGGCATTATGACGGAAAAGTTGAATGGGCGATTAGAAGTATGAAATACGGTAAGGCTGTGGGAGCAGATATGGTTACAGATAAGTTGATCAAACTTGGTGGTCCTGCCGTTCAGGACTGTTTTTGGGTTCTTAGTTACAAATGTTGGAAAAAATGTCTTCATAGTTTAAGATATATGAATGTGGGAATGCGTATGGGTGATCAAGTGGTGAACTTCCTGCTTTATGCAGATGGTGCTGTACTCTTGGGCTCTACACCATCTGAGCTGCAGACACTGGTTACAGTTATGGAAGGAGGTTGTAAAGAAAGGGGTTTACATTTGAATGCGACGAAAACTAAAGTTATGGTGTTTGAAAGAGACGAAGCCAGAACGGATGTAAGAGTTTTAGTTGATGATGTAGTGTTGGAGCAAGTGAATGAAATTGTATACCTTGGTTGCGCTTTTAGCAGGGATGGAAGGCACACCGCGGATGTAGAGAGAAGAGTGTATGCATGGAATAGTGTGAATGGGGCGTTGGGTAAGCGATTTCAAAGCGAGGTTTTGAGTCAAAAAGCTAGACTCGCTTTGCATAATTCTGTACTTATCCCAAGATTATTGTTTGGAAGCGAGAGTTAGGTATGTAAGAAAAAGCATGAAATTAGAATAAATGCGGTCAAAATGAGAGCGCTACGGTAAATGTCGTGTAACGCTCGCTGACCGCATTCGTATCAGTGAGATCCGAGAAAGAGTGGGATTGAAAGAAAGTGTTGGAGTTAAAATGCGAAAGAGCATGCTCCGCTGGTTCGGTCATGTGGAAAGAATGACAGATGAAATATTGACAAAGCAAATATACAATGCGAATGTAGATAGTCGTAGGTACCCGGAAAGACCAAGGTTGACATTGTGGAATGTCAACCTTGGGATCTCATCACTTGGATATTCCCCGAGGGTGGTGTCAAGAGTCTCCGAAACCGGCGTGTTTGTATGAAAAGGGTAAGGTAATAATGAATGTGAAGGAAGCCAGACAGGTTTGCCAGGATCGTGAGGTCTTGCACTCGATACTCTCTGCATACCAGGTAAGGGGCTTGGCGTGAAGATGTATATGC
>NJDD01023274.1:7365-19132 GCA_002245505.1 Calephelis nemesis | reverse complement strand
TCTGTGCATTTTCTTGGGCTTCCTGAAGACGTTTCTGTATTTCTTCTCTTTCGCGCTCCTAAGATAGAACAAATGATAAATGTTATACTAAATGGTATATATTCTATAACATAACATTTATAGCCTCTGTGATCTAGCGGTTCAGTTGTTGGACTTGAAAAATTTGCTCGGGATAGGATATATGCCCGATTGGCTATAGGCTTGCCACCTATCACATTGTAAGACTTATTATCTTCGGCTAGTCGTGGGAGCCCTGGTTGTGCCTCTGCCTACCTTATTTGGGGTTATGGGCGTGAAGATACATAACATTTATAATACTACAGCATACACAACTAACAATTTATTGTAATATTGCAAATGTAACATATTATTATTAATGTAGCAAACTTTTCAAACTGGTGCCTAACTGCAAAATAGGTGACATGTAATACTTACAAATATTTTCCGATGGCATTATACAGATGACACAGCTATCCTGATAAAAAGAGACAACTGTTGCCTATCGACACTATATATATATTACTCATGTGTCGGTTTCTTATAACCAGGGTGTTTGTTAGACCTACTCTGCCATTGCCCAGCATATTTTAATCAGATAGTGTAATCAGAAAGAGGATTTATTAAACAATGTAACTTTTTTTTTCAGTAAATTTGCTTTGCAGACAAGGGTAAAATTAGGATCTTAAACATAGTACTTTGTAAATACATAATACCTATTATTTTATAGCTATTAAAAAGAATGATGGATTTATAGTGTACCACATTATAGAAAGCTAAAAACTTACAAGTTGATCCATCTTAATTTTATCTTCATCTTTTAACTTCTTCATTTCTTCCATTTGCTCTGTGAGTTGCTGTGCTGCTTGACATCTCTGCTCTTCCCTATGTTTCACTTCTTCTTCAAGATTCTTCCGGATGGCTTCAAGCTCTTGCATAAGCTCCATTTCTCGTTTTTTCTTTTGTTCAGTAAGCTCCCTCAATTCCTAGACAAATATTTAAACAAGAATGTAAAGAGAGGTTTATGTTAGACTAGCTGTTGCCAGCGGATTGGCCCGCGTTTTCACAGGGACCCGTTGTGCGATCATGATTAAAAGTAGCCTATATGTCAATCCGGGGCATAATCTACAGATGTACCAAATTTCAGACAAATCTGTTCAGCCTTTCCGGCATGAACAAGTAACAGACATCCATACATTTAGACAAGCTTTCGCATTTATAATATTAGGTGGATATAAAACTTTTAAAATATATACTATATATACTTGAGTATATTACTTCACATAACCAGAACACCACAAGTAGCTTAGTACTTAGTCTTACAATGTGATGAATGGCAAACCTATTAACTAGAAATGAACTAGAAAAATTAAAATGTGGTTTTTCCCAGTTTCCTCACAGGTCTCCAGGTTTTAACCTATTTTAATACCAATTTTCAGCTAAATCAGTTCAGCCGTTCTAGAGTTATAAATAATGTAATAAACACAACTTTCTTTTATATATATAGATTAATTAAACACATTTTGAGTTGTCACACCCAAATCCCCAAATCGAACTTGGAACCTCATACTATTAAACAATTAGAAACCAAACAAAAAACAATACTTTACTTTTAGGAAGCACAATATAAGAAAGGTAAATAAAGCTGAGTATGCTAAAGGGAATAGTTGCTACAATTTTTTTTCCTCACAATCAAATAAATGTGTACTAACTTTCTCCTTTGCAAGTCTCAGTTGTTCTGTCTCTACACGCAACTGCTCTTCTAACTCTTGTTTTTCTTTAATCCTTGCTTCTTCTTGTTCCTTTATTCTTACCTCCAATTTGTCTAACAAATCTTGTTTTGAAGTGTTCTCTCGACTAAGTTCAGACAAAAATTCTTCCCTTTCTTTTAACAATTTTTCTTTAAGTGCATTATTTTCTTCTATTAATTCTGATTCTATTTCATTATGTTTTGTAATTTGTTCCTGAAACAAAAACACATATAAAATAGACTGGCTATAGCCAAGAGCCTTCGAAACTAGTATGTTTGTAGGAAAGGGTAATTAATGTGGAAAGGAAGATAGGTATCTCTGTAAGAATTGCGACATTAGCCAGGCGATACTTTATGCCTACCATGTAAGAGACTTGGTGCGAAGACATGTGTATGAGTTAAGAGTAAATTGATTGGGTTCAATTAGGCTTGGTTAGGCAATTAGGAGAAAATCCTTTTAAACAGTTATTTTTATGTTTAAATATTTTTAAACTCCTTGGTAATTAAGATGACTTATTAAATTATGTTGATAATAATTACAAATATATTATCATGCTTTCTTGCCAGGAAATCCTTTACACTATAACATGTTTCCTCAAGCAAGCAATGGCCAGTTAGAAGTTTGCGGTTTTTTGTGTGGAAGAATAAGAAAATAACATCTTTTTACTTTTTACACAACTTTAAGAGAACAACAATAGTTCAAAGTACTTACCAGCAATTCGTTTATCTTGCTACCCATATTCTCTTTTAACTCAGCAAGTTGTGCATCCCTCTCTTGTAAAAGTGCAACTTTTTGCTGTTCAATTTCTTCCTTTTCACCTTTTAAATTTTCTATTTGCAAAGCAAAATCAGATTCAAGTTGTTTAATTTTATTTTCCATGTCGGTCTCTAATTTATTTTTTAATAATATGTTAGAAGTCTGTATTTCCTTAGCATTCAGTAGTTTGTTTTCTATATGTTGCATTTCATAATTCTGGGAGGCTTCAAATTTAATTTTCATATTATTTATAAGATCGTCATTTTCATTCGGCTCCAATTTGATCCTTTTGGAACAATAACTGAAGTTTTCATTTGTGACAAACTTATATACAAACTCTTGTGTGGGTTCCAGTTTAATGATATCACCATCTTGTAGCTTTTTTGTTTTACCTTTACCAAGCACATCTCCATTGACAATAATACTACACGAACTGAAGTCTTCTAAGTACCAATCACCTCCTTTTTTGATAAATTTACAATGACTTCTTGAAATACCCAAGTGTGGTACAACCACCTTGTTGCTTAGTGCTCTCCCAATAGTAAACTGTAAAATTTATCAAGTCTATTAATAACAAAAATACTGAGGTATGTTTTAAGCCTAAGAGAGATACCACATTACGTCCAATCCGAGTCTGTTCCGAACCCGTGAAAATATTGGTCTAGAAAACTCGGACTGAACTTGGATACTGCTTACGCACTAGTCCGATCCAGACCCGTGAATACTTATTTGGTGTGTTTTCTTTCTAAGACTGAGATAGGAACCTTTGGCCTAATTAGATACTAGTAGTAAATTAGCGCATTGCAGTTGTGAACAATAAGAATGGTTAAGTAGTTTGCTTCGAACTGGGACCTGGCGAGGAGAAAGCACACTTATAACATTTAAACATTTCATTATTCACCAATTTTTTTGATACCAGTATGGTAACAATGTTTTACCATAAAGCAATCCTAGGCTTTGAAATACATAACATTCTTTTGCTGCAATGATAAATAAATGATAGGTAAATTCAGTATATAAAAGATTTCTGCACTGTCTGTTATACAAAAACTATGGACAACAAAAAAGTTTAGAAAATGGATTTGAAATATTTGAATGTTAGATTTTTCATGATGTTTAATGAAGCATATCTACATATCTACCAAATTTCATGATGCTTGGATCAAAACTACTCTAGTTATCCTCAAATAAACATACCATTTGCACTGCAACCTTGACCGCTTCACTCAATTGGACAATAAGAAAAGCAATAAGGAAATATTTCTAGGAATCTCGTTCAATATTTACCATCAAGTTAGTTTTAGCATTACCGGTGTACTGAGTAAAATTTGGTTGGGTCTTTTAGCCTTTATTTTGTAACTTTTTACACAAACAAATGAATTCATGAGTTAGAAAACCTTGTTTAGTTGATGTTGCTTTCGCAATATAGAAATACTTTAATTTGCAAATCCGCTATGTCCATATGAGTAAAACTTATAATTACTGCTGTTATTAATTAGAAAAATTAAAAATCCATTGTTTGAAAGCACAGCTAAAAGTTTTTATTTTTGTTGTTATCATTACATAGTATAAAAAAGTCGCTTTCTCTTTCCCTTTGTCCATTTGTATGCTTAAATCTTTAAAACTACACAATCGAATTTGATGCGGTTTTTTTAAATAGATCAAGTGATTGAAGAGGAAGGTTTATGTGTACATTTCATAACCGTGAGAAGCCGTGGCGGGCCACTAGTTAACAAAAAATGATTATGTGTTTCCTTAACATTTTACTCAAATGTAGGCATCTGATTTTCGAATTCAACAGACATAACAAATTGTTTGGAACTTTGAATATTATTTTAATATGAGTATTGTATATTTAATATTTAAGCTTTTCACACACTCACTCACACTATTAACTATTTAGATTATTATAGACTTACTTTATTCTTCTAAAGATGAAAAAAAATAACTATTAACAAAGGAAGTATAACTGATACTTTAAATGTATGATTTACGAACTGTTAATAACTAGCAAAATTAATTAGTATTCCTTGAAGATTATGCATAATTACAGGTTATTTAAAAGCTTAGGTTGGTTAAATATGTAAGCAAAGTTTAAAGAACAACTTACGTCTTTAGAAGTTATTTGTATTTCTTGTAGCCCACTAAATGTACATTGTAAAGATTTGCACGATTTAAGAACTGGGTGATCTTCTACATTCATACTTCTCGGGAATTTCTAAATCAAATCTATTGAATAAAGCAAGCAAAATAATTATTTGGATTTTTTTAAAAATACAACGCTCAACATTTTGTTTTTTCTTGCTTTCTCGTTGGTTGTCAACTGTGTTGCCACCAAAGAATAATATAAAGTATAAACTCTACGATGGTGCCACTTGCCAGCTCATTTTTTTGAAAAGGAAGAAAGTCGAGCTAATTAAAAAAATCGGAAGTAAATTACAACATTATTCCTTTTTTCAGATTATAGAATGAGCATTATCATTTGCCATTTGTCAAGTTTTACTCTCCTCACGATTGGCCAAGATGGACGATAAAAAATTGTGCAAAGATGGCCATCACGATTTCGCCTCTGTCCAGTGTCCACACGATTGGGCATTCCACAATAATTATTATAACAAATTATTGTCATTGGTCAGACATCGATGTTCTGTTAATTATTCACTACCTACCTACTATAGCTGTTTGACCGCGACTTCGTCAGTGTGTACTAGCAGGGGACGGATTTGATACGTTGGCTGCCCTAGGCCTATGAAAGTTTGCCCCCCGCCTTATGTGCTGTAAAGCATGCAAAATTAAATCAACTATAGAAATTATAATAAAATGAAAAAACAAATAGCGATAATCAGTTAATGATTTAATTATCTCAATCAGTATTTCAGATACTGATTCTTGCCATTTCTATTTGTGAGAAGCAATGAATCGTTATTCACAAATTGTCTTTTGCCTGGCTTTCTGAGCAGCGAATTTGTTGATCATATCATCACAATCTAAAGACCGTAGCAACTGTGATTCGATGCAGAGGATAGCCAGAGCGTTCAACCTGTCCTCGTTCATTTTCAACCGTAAATAATTTTTCACCCGCCGCAAACACGAGAAGCTGCGTTCACCGGAACAGTTCGTAATCGGGATACAAACGCACATGCTTAGAGCTATATCAACGTTAGGATAAATGGTTTGGAGATCCTGATCATGAAGCCATTTTAATAATGTCATCGGCGACATCAGCGTGTCGGTTTTGCTTTGGCTCGAAAAGCACTAGCAGCGAAAACTTGGAATAAACTAGTAAGCAAACATAGAGGATTGTAGTCTTTTTGGGTTGATTTAAAAAAAATATGTTTGAACAAGGACCTTTAGCTACATTGTAATCTATCAAATCGGTTAAGTGGTGTAGTCATGTAAGAGCAACACACAGAAAGACAGACAAATCGTTGTTGCTGAGTCCAAAAGTGTAATAAAGCTAATTTCTTAAAATTTTGACTTAAGCTTTTTCTTCTTAGCAGGGCAGATGAGATCTCGGTTCGAACTCCGAGTCAAGCAACAAATGAAAAATGCGTTTTTTCGTTTTTTTAATATAAAATCTTTGTTTTCCGAAATTGGATTTGTGTATATTTTTTGCAATACATAATTATTTTCATGAATCTCTCTTGCGTACTTTCACTGAAAAAACATTTCACATTGACAGCATTAGACTAAAGTACCTAGTATTAGCGAAAGTTTAAAATGGACACTAAATCCAATGATCACTAAAAAACTGTGATCATATTTTCTCTCGATGGCGCCAAAACACAACACAAATCTAGATAGATACTTAAAATTGTTAATTTTAGGTAGATTATGGTTTTTCTTTTTTACCATAGCAATCATCATTATGTACCTAGTGTCACTCTTGAATCTTGATTTGGTGCAAAATCGAATTTGTATGCAGATTTGTGTAATTTTTTAGTCATTACTTAAGATATCATCAATGACAACGTACCTATTGCGAACGGTCCCGGAGATACTCTTCAAATATGTTTAATGCTACACCACGTATTCCACAGCGTGACAGTTTATTAAGTAAGATGGGAATAGAGAGTGTCAACAATGCCTTAGAAAGATCAAGGAAGACACATAGAGATTTAAGTCTAGAATTTAAGTTTTTTGATATTGTAGTAGTCAATTCCAAGACTGCGTCTTCTGTTGATTTATTTTGTCTAAATCCATATTGATTAGTCGCAAGAATATTTCTAGAATTAAGATAATTAATGACACGTTTATTAAGGATTTTTATAAGTACTTAATACAGAGATTGGTCTATAGTCATTGACACTACCCCTATCCCCGCCCTTGAAAATAGGACGAAATAAGCCTTTCTTAAAGACACTAGGGAAGGTCCCGGTGGATAAACATAAATTAAACACATGATTTAAGACTGGAGTTAATATAGGTCTTGCATCTTTAATAAAAGCCGTAGGGATGCCATCCCAACCTTTAGCACAGTTTCGGTTGAGGCTATGAAATGTTAATAATTAGCAGGTATTGTGTACAGGAGTACAAAATGACGCAAATGCATGAAATCGGGATTCAAGAACAACCCCACTGTTTTAATTGATTTTGAGACGATGTCTGTCAGTTTCAACGCAGGGCAAAAAACTTTATTTTCAGGACTTGGAATAATTAAACACTCAATAGTTAGTATTTGGTAACCATATTGTAACAAATATCATCTTTATTTTCCAGGAAATATTTAATAAACACAGGTTATGTAAGGTGTGTTATAGGTGACTTCGATGATATTTTTAAACAAATATATTTAATCCCGTATCCCTGATAGAGGTACAACCAGGGTACGACTAATTACTATCACAATGTGATAGGCGGTAAGAATTTTTCCAATCGTTATTTTTATTAGAAAATTTAAAAAACAGATTTTCTTTTTCCACACCGAACTCAAACTGAAACTGGACTACCGTACGCGTACTGAACCGATGGAAGTGACATTTTGCACATAAGTACTTTATGCTTGGGAGAAAAGAATTATGGAAGGTTGTAGGCTACTTTTTATCCCGCTTATTAGAGACGTTCCTGTGGGAGAGAGGTAAAAGTCAAAACTTAGATTTGGCAATAATTCATTAACGCGAAGGTCGATTACATATACACCCTGATTTGTTAATCATCATCCAAATTTTAATATGTTGATCTTAAGTGAAAATAATTAAATACGTGTTGTTTCTTTTAGTATCCCTCAATACTAAAATATTAAGATATGAATGACATCGCAAAGTCGTCTACAAAGTACCGTACCTACGCGCTGAGTGCTCTGGCATGCTAGATAGCTACCTGCTAGATACCTATTTTTTTTATAAATGGACTTATCTATAGATACTTTATGCCTAGAAAAAATTTGGATGGTGATAAAAAAATCTTGCTGTATGTGGGCCCTTATCATATATTATAAACTTGCTTTTTGGAAAAGGGGAGTTTTCCAAAATTTTGAAACTATCAATCATTAAACCCCTATGTAAAAACGATACCTCTGATATGGGTAACTTTCGGCAAGTGGCCCTAGTCCCAGTATTATTAATTTTTTTTTGGGAGAGCTATGCTGCTTAGATTAAATAACTTTTTACAATTTTTTTTATGTTATAGGAAGGCAAACTAGCAGATGGATTTCCTGATTGTAAGAAATTCACGCCGCCTAGAGACACCAAATATGGTAATGGTGCGTTGCCAACCTGAGGTCAGGATGTTAGGCCTCGAGCAAAAGTAAGTTTACCGGCTACCTTACCCTCCGAACCGGAACATATCATTACGTTATGGCGGCAGGAAGGCGGTGGTACCAATCCGAGCGAGTCGCTGCGAAACTCTACCACCTAGTCAGATGTCACGGGGTTAGTGATGATAAGCCTATGATCACTTTTTACGAGCTGCCTGGCAAGAAAGGCAGATGGTCTATTCTGCAAAGGAGCCCGGACCAACACGGGGATATAACATTATTTCGAAAGAACAATTTGTTTTTCTTAAGTTACACGACACTTGCTTGTTATCATTTGACTTAAGTCATAGTAAATTCACTAATTTATAGAAAAGCAATTAGAGCGATATTTCTCGACATGAGTTAAACTTTCAAATTTATTAGAAAAAAGTTAGAAAAATATGTTTAAGTGGTAATGCTTGGAAGTGAATGGTTAATAGAAAGCAATGGAGTGTATAGAGTGCAGGTGGCTCAAAAATGCTCCTTTAATGGCTATAAAAATATGTAACAAAATATCTAATGACATAGGAACTACCTATTAAGATATTAAAAAAAAGAGTTATCAAAATGGCAAATGGTTTATCGAATAATTTGTTGGAATTGACTTATTCATTTTAATTAATTTATCTCATTAAACTGAATAATTTATTTTAATGGAATAAATCATTATATTTTAAATTTAATTAAATTTACAAATGTATCTATCATGAGTATAGTAGTATAAAAATAAAAGTCACAAATAATTATATATGTCGGCGCAACCACATTAGTTCCTCTGAAAAACTAGAATAATTAAGTTAAATAATTTGATGATGTCCAGAAAATAAGTTTATAAACCATCAGTTGATTACTTTGAGTCGATTGCGATGTGAAATTAAGGTTATCATTGGGCGTGTTCGGCCGAATTAAGTACTTACTAAACTTAGTAAGCCAGTAAGCATAAAAAAAATAAAGTCTTACAAGCTGACTGTAGCGCTTTTCGGCGAGGACAGACTTACTGGCTTGACATAACACAAAACGCCGGTTTATGTCATATCCCGTACATAAACAATAAGCAAAATGGCGTCGTATATTAAGCCATACTTACTGCGTTAGCACTTATTTTGTGTCCCGGCCGAAAATTTTGTAAGCATAGTAAGTGACTTACTAAATTTAGTAAGTACTTACTTCGGCCGAACACGCCCATTGTTATTTCGATACTTAGCCTAACGACTTGTAAAAACCTGTGCCTGCACGTGCGCCGAGCCTTATAAAAACGGCTGCACTGTAAGCGATAAGGCATTCACGATTCACAAGCCAATGGCAGCACGTCGTTATGCTGCCCGTTAAATAAACGGAGTGTAAAAGTGCTTGTGAAGTTTTTTTTGAGAACACCCAAAATGAGTCATCATCATGGAAACGACAACAGTGGCATCAGCAATGATGACGTCACACTTTTTAAAACCACCACGAACGTTCCTAATTCGTCATATATGACGTGTATTATTTTTGTTTGAAAGAAACAAATGAACAATAACATAATATTTTAAACAAAGTATAAATAACTTATTGCATTAAGAAACAATAGCATGAATTTTAGCCTTAAGTAACATTTGTATACCACTTGAGTCTGGTGAAATAGGCGAAGCATAAATAATTGTTACAACACTTCTATGTACCCTATTTATACACAAATAAAGAATTTTTATTATAATTTCTTACTATTATTATTAATAATGAAGTCATCAACTTAAACAAAGTTTTTATGCATTTTAAGCATAACTCAAAACTTTTCGGATCATGATAAAATCAATACGGGATTACATCGGAGTATCGACCTATCTTACGAAAACCATTCCACCAAAATCGGTAAGACGGTGGCCGAGTAATCGCGTAAGAAAAAACATACAATCGAAATAAGAACCTCCTCCTTCTTAGGGTCAGTTAAAAAGGGGCTTCCCCGATCAACTAACGGCAGAAAATTAGAACGTCTTTTTATCATAAATTAACTTTTTCTTTACGGATTTTGAAACGCGTAAATCTTCTTTTTCGACTTTCTTTAGAGTAGAATATCATACAGCTGTTGAAAGAACCTCTTTTTATGAAAAGTTTTAAATTAAGCACTAGAAACATTCTTTTATAGTAACAAAAAATTGAAATCTAAAAAATATGAAGTAGGTAATATTTTTACTTGAATACACGTCTTAAAGGCTGCCAAATATGAATTTTCCTCGCAACTTCCATAGTGGAAGTAAGAGGTCTTAGCGAATAAAGCGATGACGAGAGTGAAAGCATATTTCTTGTCGGATAAAACGAATAGATAGAGGTCTTTAATATAAACGAAGCAGACTTTAGTACTCTCGAAAAATGCAAGCAGGGCGGTCGGGAAAGCTCTGAATTTTTAAACTACAGGTTTCGTGGCTGTTTGACGAGCACGGGTTGAAAACTTTGGCTATGGCTAATAGTTTTTGACAGTTTATGTTCTAGGTATTTTTTCTGTGCTGAAGTATGAAGTTAGTAAAGGTAAATAATAGTGTTAAAATTCTAGTTTATTTGACCGTCCGAGCTCCTTTGCAGAATAAACCATCTGCCCTCCTGTACCAGGCAGCTCGTAAAATGCGAGCTTAGGCTTACCGTCACTAACACCGTGACATCTGACTAGGTAGTAGAGTCTCGCAGCGACTCGCCCGAATTGATACCACCGCCTTACCTATTCCTGCCGCCATAACGTTAGTGCTTGCTATTGACGTGTTCCGGTTCGGAGGGTAAGGTAGCTGGTAAGCTTACTTTTGCGCGTGGCCTAACATTCCGGATTCAGGTTGGCAACGCACTATTACCACCTTTGGTGTTTAGGGGACTTGAATTTCTTATCATCAGGAAATCCGTCTGGTTGTTTGCCTTCTAATATCATAAAAAAATAAAATAAAAAATAGGGATGGAATTTTTAAAACATTGGAACAGGTTCGAATTACAAAATTTTATTCATAAAAGTATTCCGATGATAGCTGAGATAAAAATCCTCTACCACTAATCTTACGAGACAAAAAGTAAACGATTCGGTCGTGGCGTTGATCGCAACAGAGCATAGCTTCCGTTGCCCGTTGGCCCTCAATATATCAACGCAGACAGGACGAAAATTGGACTGGACCCTTGTTAATGTCCCGCACTTAGTCCCTTCCATCCTTGTTTGTGATTATTTATTTAAGATCTATTGATAAATCTATTTATTTCCACTGGAGAAACTGATCATTTATATCTGTCAACAAATTTATGAGGAAACTTTTGTCTGATGTTTCTTGTGAATATTGTCTATAGTTTGCTATTTAGAGTAAATATTATCTGGTTATGTTGAGAGATGATAATTGAGAAGTAACAAACTAACCATTTCATGTTTCTTTTTAAAGGAAGAGGAGAACTTAAGCAGTCATTGCTCTACTTAGGTTCTCCTCTTCCTTATATTCTACTACTTCTTTGGATCAGTAAATTAATATTTATCGGGATGAAGCCATTGACCGCCTCGTAGGTCGAGTGGCTAGCGTACACGCCTAAC
>NJDD01023248.1:0-13631 GCA_002245505.1 Calephelis nemesis | reverse complement strand
TATTTTGACCTATCTCGTCGAGTTCAGCCAGCGTTTGCAGTGCAAGTGTAAAAAAATATATTTATTTACGACTTCGCATTAGAAATCTTGAAATTATCAGTGGTTCTCTAATATATGAAGCATGTTATTATACATATAAACCTTCCTCTTGAATCACTCTACTCATTGAAAAAAACCGCATCAAAATCCGTTGCGTAGTTTTAAAAATATAAGCATACATACATACAGACAGACGCGGAAAGCGACTTTGCTTTATACTATGTATAGATGACTTACGGCTGCTAAAAAAATGAATACGGAACTCGTGGCGGCATGGCCTAAAGGTCTTAGCCGGCCCCAGAAAGGGGTAAATTAACTTAAAAAAAGGGGCAAAAAAACTTATTAAAAAAGGAGAGTTTTGGCGCCATCGTGAATGAAAATGGTCGTATTTTTTCATAATTAATGAATTTCGTGTTTATATTGAGTGAAATTAGTTAATTTAGATGGGAATTCGTTTAGTTTTGTTCAGTGAACGTGCACAAATGAAATAATCATGAAGAAATTAGTGTATCATGAATTTCCTCGCTGCCACCAAATCTCATAGACAAGCTTGTGTAATGAAACCACCGCTCTGCTCAAGAACCAGACATGACTTTGTAAATAATGACTAAGGACTGAAATAAAGAATTAATACGGAAGACATGGTAGCATGGCCTTAAGGCTTTGACCGGTCCCACAAAGGGGCAAATTAGTTAACAACAAAAAAAACTTACTAAAAAAGCGCTATTACATCAACCATTTGTCACAGCGGCGCAATCGCGAATGATGTGTATAGTGTAACAAGTATTATACTAAGCAAGGAATATAAATCTTAAACCTTTAAACGAGCAATTCCAAATATGTAATTGGAATCTCGGAATCGGCTCCAACGATTTTCATGAAATTTAGTATACAGGGGGTTTCGGGGGCGATAAATCGATCTAGCTAGGAATAATATTTAGAAAATATCATATTCGTGTTTTATTGTTGTTGTTAAGTAACGAAGTCCGTTGTTAAGTAACGAAGTCAATGATTGTTTGCTTTGAGGTTAGACTTTTTAAATTTTCGTACTTAAATATAATTTCCAAAAAACACAATTTATAAAAAAACAAAAAAAATACCGAGCAAAGCTCGGTCATCCAGGTACTACTCTTTAACAAGAGATACTAAGTGTGTTCCGAGTCTGGTCTGGTCTAAAGTCCATAGATGTAAACGTCCATAGGTGTAAACTCGTTTTCGCATGTTTGTATAAAATATTGTGTACTATGTAAAACACTGTATATTACATAACCGTACCAATATCACTTAAGAATTGCAGCGTTCAGGATCGCTTAAATAATATTCTAAATTTTTAACGAATCTCTATTTACTTAGTCATCGCGTCACGCCTAAACGGATACAACAATTTCGCTAATTCTTTTTATGCAAGTTTAAAACAAACATTTAAAAAATCCATACACATGTATCTTCACACCAAGTCTCTTATAGGGTAGGCAGAGAGTATCGAGTGCCAAATCCACATTCGTACTTTATATTCTGTCATTCTTTCCACATCAGCGGAGCCTGCCTTTTCTCATTTCTACACCAGCACTTTCTTTCAATCCCTCTCTTTCTAGGATCACACTGTTACAAATGCGGTCAGCGAGCGGTACAACCCCGATTTTCTGTAGCGCTCTCCTTTTAACTGCATTTATAATAGTCTTATGCTTTTTCTAACATACCCAGCTAACGCTTCCATACAACAACGTTGGCATAAGTACAGAATTATACAAATCGAGTTAAGCACCCTGGAGCAGTTCTTTGACCTTCAAAATCAATTTTCATAGTCAAGACATGAAAGCGTCTGTCAGTCCCGCTGGAATACTATAAATGCGAAATGTTATAAGTTACTGCGTGTACGAAGCCGCTAGTTACAACTAGTATTACATATTTAATAAAACTTATATATGAGAACAGTTAAATTGCAGAAGTATTGTAGTGGTCCTCATTACAGTCGGGTGAGATTCTTCTCTTTATTTATGAAATAAAAATGAAAACATTTCTCCGGAGCGCTGACGAATGGCCATGGGTGGTGCGCCACCCCAAAACCCCCCAAGGGGAGAGGTCCGCGACATCCCCACCCCGCGGTAGGCGTACCTACTCCTAAGATCGCATTTAAAATTACGGTCTAAAACGTTTTATAGTTTTGCCTAATAAAAAAAAGTTAGTTTTTAAATAGTCTAGCAATATTTTAACGCACTAGGGATATGTATATTTGTCCTTCAATCCATGCTTTCATACGTAATACAAGATTATAATTATTGCGTTAGTCTGTCTGTTTTTTATGCTTTCACAACTAAGCTGCTGGACTGATTTTGATGAAATTTGATGTCCATATGGTTAAAGACATAACATAAGTTATTTTGAAGTGAAAACTTCTTAAGCTACGTTGCACACTTTTTTTGGAATGGGTAAAAACTTCTAAACTCTCGCGTCAGGGCACGTGACCTGATCGAAAATTCATAAGACGGATGGAGAGTAAACAGCCGGCGCGGCGTAGGAGAGGAAGTATCCCCCTCTCTTTCTACGGCGCAGCGAAAATGTATGCGCCTGCCATATCGTTTCTACGGCGTAGGGCGCTGGCGCAAATGTTCGTGTTGTCATGTTTGTGTACGATAGCGCAATAAATTAATATCGTATTCTACCACATAAATGATATCAGGTACATTTATACTGATAATTAAAGCAATTCGTGCGAAATTATTCCCTAACCATTCCAAAATATCGAAAATGTTAATATCCAAGTTTTCACTTCTGCTGGCACTCCCGGACTGCAACTTGTCGTTTTTTTTTCAAAAACAAAATCAATCTCTAAAGGACTATGATGGTGGATGAACGTGTGTATAAAAACCTATTCTAATAAGAAGAGTAGAAACACCCAATTCATATAAATCAATCGATCGGATTAGAAGATATAACGCAATGAATGCATAAACATACGCGAAACACGTAATTTTTGTTTGTAAGATAAAACAGGGCACCAAAATACTTGAGTGCTATTATATACCGTTACCAAAGAACGATAATTGATAATCTGTATTTGAATCGTACTATTTAATAATTTGAATGTTCTGTTCAATCACGGTACGTTTATCAATAATTGATAATACTTTGTATTTAAATCGTACCAGTTTAATAATTTGAATGTTCTGTTCAATCACGGTACGTTTATCAATAATTGATAATAATTTGTATTTAAATCGTACCAGTTTAATAATTTGAATGTCCTGTTCTGTCATGGTACAAGTATCGATAATTGATAATCTTTGTGTATTTAAATCGTACCAGTTTATTAATTTGATTGTCCTGTTCAGTCGTGGCACCAGTATCAATAATTGATAATCTTTGTGTATTTAAATTGTACCAGTTTGATAATTTGACTGTGCTATTCAGACGTGGTACGGTATCTATAATTGATTATCTTTGTGTATTTAAATCGTACCAGTTTATTAATTTGAATGTCAATTTCAATCTATACAAGTATCGATAATAATTGATAATCTTTGTGTATTTAAATCGTACCAGTTCAATAATTTGAATGTGCTGACTGCTATGCATTCGTGGTACGAGTACGGGTGTGGTAAGTGGTGCCATTGTATTACAGAATGTGCAACGGGAAGACAGTTTAATTTGAGCGGTCGCTGGCGACTGCAAGGATTTTTCAATTACTAACTTTGTACTGCGCGCTCCAATCTCCACTCACAGAGCAGCCAAATGACAGAGACTTCTATATTAAATGAGATTTCAATACTGTTTCTTTCAATATTATTTTTTATTTATGATAATGGAAGGCAAACAAGCAGATGGGTTTCCTAATGGTAAGAAATTCACGCCGCCTAGAGACAACAAAAATGGTGCGTTGCCAGCCTGAGATCGGGATGTTAGGCTTAGAATGTTAGTTTAGATACTAAAGCATAATTTACTAACAAATATGAATACAAATCTCTTCATAAATTAAAACACAACATTGAGATATAGAACGATATGAATAAGAAGTTTTATCAAAAGCACAACAATTAAGTTAAAACTCTTAAAAGTTCAATTTCAATTAAAAACATATTCCACATTCCTGTTACCCGAAGTTTTTCAGACTTTCTTAGGTACAAAGAGTATTCAATTTTTCAATACCTTTTGATTGTTGAAGAATACTCAAAACGTGGTAGCGTAAGAAGCAGTAGTATTGTAAAAATTAGTTTCTTACTCCAGTTTTTTTTTATTTAAATGAAGAATATTTATCATACACATTCAATTACTATTTATATGTCAAAGAAATAAAAAACATGTGTATTGCTAACACGCACTAGAAATGATGCTTACAGAAGAAGTCATGTTTAAGATGTATATAACATTTATGTCTATTGTTACTATACAATATGTAAAAGAAATACACATTAGTGTATTTTTAGTATCTTTGTTTTAAATCAAAGAAATTGAAAAAAAAATTAGAACAATAAACTGCATAATTAACTCCAACTATTTTTTTAGATACGTCGCGATTTGATTTTTTTAAAGATAACTGAAGATTTTAATATGGCTCCATGTATCATCAAAACTAGTCCGAAATTGGCCGAGTTATTGCATAACAAACGTACATATTATTATTTTTCTTTGTTTCAAGCAAAATGGTTTATAAACAGTCTGACTGTGCATTAGTCTGTGCAGTGAGGAATTCTTAATATCAGTGCTAACTAGAGTCGTATAATATTGGCTGGGCGGAATGCACCGCCCGGGTCGCCGCCCGCCCGCCTACCGCTCCACATTCTTGCTGGCTACTGCGATACAGAACCTGCTTTCATAATACTATTTAAGCATTGAAAATTGCAAATAACGTCTATTACTTGCAAAATAAAACCCGAGCCAACATTTTAATTCCGTTTCTGCATTATAAAAAGTAATTGTTATTTGATTTCTTTTGTAAATTTTATCAAATAAGCTATAAAATTTCTAAACTTTCATGACGCAAAATCTTTTAAAAGAGCGTAACTACCCATTCACAAGAAAATCGAACATGCTATCAAACCGAAAACCCAACTAAAAACATTAGAACTTGAACAAAGCTTAGGAGTCTATCATCTTTTGGAATAATTTCAATTTTAAATGCTGATATTGAATTTGGGTAGACAGACTTTGACTTCGTCCTAATAATGAATATATTTTTTTTATTTTATGAACCTTCTCCTGACAAATACTAACACAACGAAAAATAATTAGAAAAATATGTTTAGCCGTGATGCGATGACCAAGGGAAATGTTAATTATTTTTATATATAAGATACAGATACTGTAATTTAAATTACCTACTGTAACTAAACTACGATTTATTAAAAACGCTAGTGTGCTCGATTTACAAATTCTTTCTTTTAACCTATAAATTCACTTCAACTTTATAATGTTTAACAAACACAAGTGTTTGATACCTAAAAAACTTGTCATAATCTCAAAATCTTTGATTTCACGTTCACCAACTGCATTTGCAAGATTGAGGATCAGAGAGAGACGAATGGTGTAGGATTGGAAGAAAGTGCAGATGTAAACAAGAGAAAAGGCATGGCACTATGGAAATAATGACAGATGAACAATTAAAAAGAAATATAAATAAGCGCAGTAAAACTGCTAGAACTGACTTTTACTATTTCTCATACCTACCCATATAAATTTTGACTACCTCGAGACTAGATCAGGATTATGAACTATCTTTCTAAAAAAGAACCATCAAAATGGCTTGCCTAATGAGATAGTAAGCGAGTACCATACAAAAATAAAAAAATACATGGAATCGAATTGCAAACTTCCTCCTTTTTTTGAAGACGGTTAACAATACATAATGCGAATAAGGATGATTATAGTTACCTGGAAAGTAATGTCAAGACTATACGTAATTAGTGTGGTTGTATGAAAAGATATGAATATGGAGAAAGCTGGCCAGATTTTTTCAAAAGTTAATTTGCCCCTCTCTGGGGCCGGCTAAGACCTTTAGGACATGTTTCCACGTCTTCCGTATTAAATTCATTTTTAAGAGTCATAAATCATTTCAGGTCATAAATCATAAGTCAAAGTCCATGTCAGGGTCTTGAGTAAAGCGGTGGCCTTATTACTCAAGCACATTTAGATAGATTTGGCGTCAACCAGGAAATAAACGATACACTAATTTCTTCATAAATATTTCGCTTGTGCACTTTAACTGAACAAAATTGGACTAATTACTAATTTTATACATCATTTGCACGAAGTTCGATAATTACAAAAATACTACCACCATATTTTTTTACGATGGCACCAAAACTCAGGTGGGCAGATCTGAAGGAATCCACTTCACTCCACTTCATCCACTTGCTACATCACAAGAGACTTGTAAAGATGTGTATGTGTGAGGATATGTATTAATAATAAAATGTCGAAGGGTGTCTATTCCACAATATAAACTATTAAAACGTTCATGTACGAGATTGCCATTTAACAGTTCATAAAGTGTTCGTCGTTTATTAAAACAACGACGCTTTCGCAGGCCGTTGTCGCACCAACTCATATTACACTATGAAACGCTTAATCCGGCCCTGCTTTAAAGTTATTACGAAATTCATTTTAAACTGGCAATTTTAAAAATGTTTTATACCCGCTGTTTAACCGCGACTAATAGATTCTTTGGTCTTAGCTGAGATGCTGGTTAACTTTAGCATGACTTTTATCCCTCTGTATGGTCTTTTGGGGGTTGACTATTGAAAAAAATAGTCTGTGTTTGAACTTGGGTCATTATTATGTGCGTATCACTATTGTAACAAAATCGTTACAGTGGTTTAGTTTTGAATACGTGGCAAATAAACAGACAGAACCAAGCACATATCCAATCTCGGGCAACGTTTTTTAGT
This sequence comes from Calephelis nemesis, assembly GCA_002245505.1. NCBI lineage: Eukaryota > Metazoa > Arthropoda > Insecta > Lepidoptera > Riodinidae > Calephelis > Calephelis nemesis. The sequence continues at coordinate 6,708 of NJDD01023248.1, read as the reverse complement.
AGAAAATTAAAAATATACATTTCCTAATTTTTTTTGCTGTCCGACAAAGGTTCAAACCTGGAATCGCAAGAAGTTAAGTCCTACGCCATCACTAGACTAATAAAAAAAAAGTATTGTCACGCCCATATCCCCGAAGGGCACAATGTGATAGGTGGCAAGCCTATCGCCAATGGGGCATATATCCAATCCCGAGCAATATTTTTATATTAGAAATTTGGAAATACCATATTATAAAATATATAATTTCTTTTTTGTTGCCCGACCCGGGATTCGAACCTAGGACCTCAAGCAGTCAAGTCCAACACTGACCGCTAGACCACAGAGGCGATCACTAGACTAGACTATCAGGCGATTAAAATTTAAAATCAACATTTCCTTATTCCTATCCTTACCACAAACAAAACCAAAATGAAACATGCGATCCCAAGATGAGTTAGTTATCTCCGATATCGATCATCAACGCCATAGAAGCCATGGGGATGCTGTGCAAAACAAACATAATGACCGGTGAGGGTGAAACTTTCATTATGCATGCAGCGATCAATACTGCACCCCCGCCACGCGCACCATACATTACTGATATTTGCATAAGCTGATGGGATGCCCCTTCATTAGGGGATCTATGTACTCTGTACATGAAGGTTACTCTCGTTCTACATAGATTAAATAGAGCAGAAGTGCAAACGACTTGAATTTTATTGAATATATGAATGATTTTTTATTCAAAACTAGCTATCCCGGCGAACTTCTTTCCAACAGTTCAGTTTGTGTGGGAAAACTTAAAATATTGTTTTTCCTAGTTTCTTTGCAGTCTATCCCTTTTTGTTATCTTTTACCTAAATCTTCCCTGGACGTGAACAAATAATTAAAAACCAAATTTAACCAAATCAGTCAAGCAGTTCGCGAGTTTTAGCGAGACTAACGAACAGCAATTGATTTTTGTATATATACTAGCCGACGCACAAACTTCGTATCGCTTAATATAACAGCTTCTTTATAATATTTGATGTTCCGATAGTAGCGCAACCTACCAGATCCAATGTGAAACAAATTCAACGACTACTTACAAATAAAAAAATAATTTTTCAGTAGACCAAATTGTGAATCTAAACCATTCTCGATATAAGCTACAGTTACCATCAGGAGAGCTGTGTGCTTGTTCGCTGACCTCTTACATAAAAAAGTCTTCTTAAACTGTTTAATGTTCGTCTAAACTTCTAAAAAAATCGTTTTATTAATACTTCAAAAAAGTTCTTTTATAAGTTCACGCATGATACCATTGTCAATTGAAATAGAGATTTTATGTTATAATCTGATGTATACGTTTTAATAAATAAAAAGCAGGTTAAGTGTGCACATTATCTTCGCAGTTCCAATCGCTCCCTTACCTGCTGGAATTGCTTCCACTTAATTACTTGGAGCGATTGTCTTCTAAAATAGGAGCGAAGCCATCGAGTTTCAAGTTAATTTCCTCGGCGAAGCTAATCCTCGCGCCTAATTATTGCAGCCGGCTTCCACCCCCCTACCTCGGATTAATTGATTCCAACTACGTCGATATTCCTACAGAAAATGCATTCTCGCTAGTTTGTTTATGACGGTTTTGTTAGCCCCTAACTCCTCGTTGGTGATACAGGCTGCTGACTTTAACAGTTTTGTTATGACATTGGAAGGCAAACAAGTCGACGGATTCCTTGATGGTAATAAATTCATGTCGCCTAGAGATGGTGTCTCTAGGCGGCGTGAATTTCTAATCTAGGTGGTAATTAATGTAAATAGTAGGCAAAGAGTGACAGCTACCTTTTATCCTCATATCTAAACGGATTCCCGCAAGAGAGCTAAACCTTTTTTTTTAAGTAGAGCGCGCGAATCCGTAATATCTATACTAATATTAAATTTACCAACGTGAACGTTTGCCTATCTGTCTGATATGTTTTCACACCTAAATCGCTGGACTGATTTTGATTAAGTTTGATTTGCATATAGTTAAAGAACCGAGTTTAAACAAAGTATACTTTTGTGTCAATAAGCAACCCAAAAAAGGATGAAAATATGTTTGAAAATCTATACCTACTATGCTGATGAAGCTAATCTCGTATAACAGAGGATATTTCTTTGTATTTTCAAAGATACAAAGAAAATGCACATTATTTCCTTACTGAGTCTGGGTTGTTTATTAAATTTATTTTGATACTTAATTGCATATTATTATAATTAAAATATTAAATTAATTATTTACAACGTCAGCCCCACAGACGTTGTAAATAATGAATTACTTTGGAGTTAGATTCAATTTGTGTAGGTAATTTGTTTAGGGATAACTATTAACGTGCATACAAACACCGTCCTTACTGGCAAAAAAATAATCAAATTGTATATTTCGTTTATAAACACAACAGCAAATAACTCAGCAAATATATTCATGTAAGGTGTGCCCGTACGGACCCACTATAGCAAAAGCGACACATCTTTTCTTCCCGAAGTGTGTGTGTTGTCGCCGTTCATTCTAGTCCTCGTCCATCCTACTCTGATCTCCCTTGATGTATTCGTCGCCTATAAATCGTGAAGCTCGGGGGTTCTATGTAGGGTGGTAATGGATCGTACATATTTCTGCAATTGATTAGGCGGGGGCGGTTGCCATGGCGACCGGCTGCAGTCCCCCCTCTCCCCACCCTGCACAGCATCCGCGAACCTCACAATCCCCTCACGACTTGAGACATTATTGGCTATATTTGTAATTAAAGTGAGTTCGTATTTTAGATAATCACTTGCCTTACTTTGAAGACAATGGACAACCAACTAAAGATTATCATTTTGCGTTACTTTGTATTTGTTATTATTTAAAGCTAGTATCTTTATACCGTCTCATTGATAAGCACGGACTAACGTAGGAGTAAAACTTAATTGATATTTGGCTAGTATCTTTAAATACAGTGTTATTAATAAATACGGACTAACGTAGGAGCAAAATTAATTTGATATTATAGCCTGTATTACGTCGTAATAAAGACTGTAGTACCAGGTTTAACCTTGGTGTATTTTACTCCGTGTGTATTAGTAGGACGGATAATGTTGAAGAAGTAGGCAGAGGTACAACCAGAGCACCCATAAACCGAAAGTGATAGGTGGCAAACCTATCGCCAACTGGGCACTCTTTTAATCCTGGTAATTTTTTTATTACAAATTGTAAAAACACATTTTGAATTACCCAACCTGGGAATCGAACCCAAGACATGTAGTCAACGCCAACGCCGGAATCATAGACCACAAACGCGGTTATTATATTTTATACTTTAACACACACACACTTATCATTTTTGGTGTGTTCAAGTGACATCTATTACTTCACTTACAACTTATCTTCGTATCTTCGTAGCCCTTAAGGGGCAATATACGCTAGAATACGTCAGCAGTTTACTGTTTTTTTCATACAAAGCAATCATGGATCTTGCTGACAAATATACACAAGATTAACATGAATATGTTTTACTAGACTAGTGTTTTCAAAACACGATTCATTTCACTTTGCTCGATAGAAAAAAAATCAAAAAGTTAACCCTTTTTTGAAAGCAAAACGCAAATGTCTACTTCAAATATGAAATTATCGACACCAGATTAAACATAAACATAGATAAGTACTATACCTAAAAGATAAGTGTTTCAGTTTTTATACTTTTTTCAAATAACTTTTATAGTGTCAAAAATAGTGATTTGTCGCTTAAGACGTTTACTTTAGAGTGCCATTGTTCATAGTAATCATGGAACGGGGGAGCGCGGTGATTGGCTCTTCTGGCTGACTGAGTATGGGGCCTTAAAACATCACAGTCATGAGAATAAGAAAAACAAAAGAATCACTAACACAAATAATCATATCCTAGGACAATTTAAGAATTACCACTTCGCGTTAATTCATATTCAATACATATAATTCATATAGATCATAATTCCGAGGTGATCCCATAAAAGTTTTATCAAAATCCGACAAGTGGTTTTTAGTCGAGTTTTAGTAGACAGCCAATCGTGTGACCAGGATATTGTCAAAGTATAATGACAAGTATGACTCACCAGCCACTAGTCGGATCCTGGTTAAATTTAGACTTTCTTTATAACATAATCTAAGGTAGGTAACCTAAAAAGAATTGTAAATTTTAATTTTGTTTTTGCATAGTTTTGGAAGGCAAACAAGCAGACGGATTTCCTGATGATAAGAAATTTACGCCGCCTAGAAACACCAAGGTGGTAATGGTGCGTTGCAAACCTGAGGCCGGGATATTAGGTCTCGAGCAAAAGCAACCGGATAAGTTTACCGGCAACCTTATCCACCAAACCGGAACACGTCAACGGCAAACACTGATGTTATGGCGGCCAGGATAGGTAAGGTGGTGGTACCGATCCGGACGAGTCGCTGTGAAACTCTACCACCTAGTCAAAAGTCACAATGTTAGTGACAGAAAGCGTCTGTTCGCGTTTTACAAACTGCCTGGCAGGAAGGCAGCTGGTCTATTCTGCAAAGGAGCCCGGGGAAAAAGCATACATTCGAATTGATGACCTACTTTTTAGAGTCCGTTAAAAAAGTTATATTTACCTGACTGATTCCTAAACGACGAACTATTGTTGCGTAGTGCACTCTTCACCTTTCTTATCTTTTACGTTCTTGGAAGACTGCATGATCTGAAATATATTTAATATTTATGTACACAAAGTTCTTTTAAGGGGCCATGTATGCTAAAATACATCAGCAATATACTGGTTTTTTTTATACAAAGCAATTACGGCTCTTGGTGACAAAAATACACAAGATTAACATTGATATGCTTTATAAGACTAGTGTTTCCGAAACACAATTTATTTCACTTTGCTCGATAGACAAAAGTCAAAAAGTTAACCCTTCTTTGAAAGCAAAACGCATCTGTCTACTTCAATTATGAAAGTATCGACACCAGATTTAACATAAACATAGATAAGTGTTTCAGTTTTTATAGTTTTTTTCAAATTACTTTTATAGTGTCAAAAATAGTGATTTGGCACTTAAGACATTTACTTTAGAGCGCAATATTTCATAGTAATCATGGAACGGGGGAGTGCGCTGATTGGCTCTTCTGGCTGACTAAGTATGGGGCCTTAAGCAAATGTATATGTATACAACATAAAGTCGATATTAACAATCATAATAATTATAGATAGTATACTGCCAAAACTGTAAAAACCGATTCCAACCAAATTTGGTACCACGTCGCGATTTTATAGTTCTGTTTTCGAAAGATATAAAGGTTCTTTCTTTCTTTGTTTAGGTTTTGGCCTATACGTTAGTATTTTGCCATTAGTGAAGTAGTAATTTGCAACAAATTTCATATAAATTTTACTCAATTATAATTAGGTAGTCAGTCATCAGTCATAAGTCGTCAGTAAGTCACGTCAGGCTCTTGGGTAAAGCGGCGGCCTCATTAAGTACACAAGCTCATGTAAGGAGATTTGGCGGCAACAAGGAAATACACGATACGCTAATTTCTTCGTGATTATTTCATTTGTGCACTTTCATTAAATAAAATTGTACAAAATGCCACCAAAATTGACTAATTTCACTCAATATCAACACGAAATTTATTAATTTAATGAAATAAATAAATTATGAAAAAATTTCTACCATATTTTCTCTCGATGGAGCCAAAAACTAAATATAAAGATTGCAAGTTGGTGCCATAAAAATTTGTATAAAATGTCACTATGTTGACATAGACAAAAACTGCATTTTTCGTTTAACTTAAAAAGCACTAGTCGGATTATGATAAAATTAAAATTGGACCACCTTGGAATCGGAATCATAACATGATGACCTATCTTTCTAAAAAGAACCATCAAAATCGGTACGGCATTAATCATTTAATCACATAACAAACATACAAAAAAAACAGACAGTCGAATTCAGAACCTCCTCCTTTTGGATTCGGTTAAAAATTGCTTCAAGCTCATTTTTTCTATCAATATTGTATCTAAAAGAAAAAAATATAATGTTTATCTATAACCCAAAAGCCACTGGGCGGACTTTGATGAAATTTATAATATGGTCCTTCGAATAACAATCTTAAAAAAAATCATCGAAATTCAAAAAAAATTTTTAGTTTTGTGTGTATGTGTATACGTAACTTCACGTCAAATCCCTTTCGTGGTAGGCAGAGAGTATCGATTGCCAAACCAAACCTTGTATTATATTATAGGTGTTAGCTGAAGAACATTTGGGTAAACGTATACTGGAAAAAATTCAAAAAACATTCAAATCCAGAAATACACACAATACAAAAACATCTATCGGAAATCGAACCCAAGCCTCGAGTAGTCGGTGACGTTGGAGCTGTATGCTAACTATGTAACCATTGGGGCTAAATCAATCCTTTGGATAATAAACCTCCGTACGTCCATTGGATAATACATCTCCGTTCGTCTAGAATTCAGATTAAGAAATGGCAAAGATATAGCAATGAGTAGATATTAACCAAAATTACCCTTTTCCAACAGTAACTCCTTTTTTACAACCAGCAAAATAGTTTCAGCGCAGATTCAAATTACTTAACTGTTTGTAGTGTCCTGTCTTAAAAATGAACGAAGTCAAATTTTGTTCTTTCCTCCAGATCTAAAACAAAATCAAAATTTAATATTATATATATTTTTATTGAAAAACTAAACTTTGTTAAAAATAAATATTTAATTTAATTT
>NJDD01023224.1:4193-29763 GCA_002245505.1 Calephelis nemesis | reverse complement strand
GGATCGGTACGCGTCGCCTCCAGGGAACGCCCTAACCCGCTCTGCGGTACTTTTAATTTATCTGACGTTAAAAAATTGCATTTGTTATAAACAAAAAACGAAGAGAGAAAAAGGTAGTCTCCATTTTGTAGTTATAACTTCAAAAACATTAAAAATATCTGAAATTTGAAAAAAGATCCTAAAAGAGGAGAAAATTTCAGTACAATAAGTCTCGACTCCCGGAGTTGTAGCTCCATTATATATAATAATAATTTAACTTTGAAAATTGGGCTCCGCGCGGCCGTTTCGGTGCCTAGACGTTGCCGCTAAGCAAAGGATGAAACACAAAATATTTTTTTTATAATATTTAATATTAATTTAAAAATCTGAATTAATTATAGTGTCATCTAGACACTTGAAGGATTATAGCCCCGCCAAAAAAATTTTTAGCTTGATTTTTGTTTAAGTTATTCAATTATTAATTAACTAATTTTTCGTAGACTTGAGTTTTTATAAAATCTCTTAAAAAATGTGTCTATATTTTTTTTTCTTTTAGGAGCTCTTGTTTTAAAAATAATGAACACGACCGCGTAGTAAAAATGTATAAAAGTTTTTTCATTTGTTTATAATGATTTTTCAAAGTTGTCAAAAATTGAAATATCCGGCTAATGCTATAATTTTTTTTTTCCTAAATTTTTATTTTTGGTTGTTTTTGTATTGATATATTATTGCGTCTAGTAGCTTAGCTTAAAACTTTTTAACATTAATTGTTTAAAAAAAATTATAAACAAATGGACTTTTGTCATTATGTTGTCTTAGTAAAATAATGTTTTTTTTTTAAAAAAAATCTTAAAAAAAAAATTTAATTGTTTAAAATTGATTTTTTTCATTTATCCACCATTTAAATTATTTATTAAGAAATCATTTTTTTCTAAAAATCATCATTTACAAATCTCAATAGAATTATGAAAAAAATATTTTTTTTATTTTAATTTTCATTGTGTATTTTACAGCAGTTTGTAAACCTGTATCCCTAGTTTCACCTTCACGGTGACAGCTAAACAGAGATTATTTCAATAGTGCACTGTCTACGCAAAGAATGACCTGCATCCTCAAAAAGTACCCAATTTACTACACAGCAGTTTGTAATCCTGTGTCCCTGGTTTCTTATTTATGGTGACAATTGTGTCTAAGCAAACAATGACCCGCATCTATATATTTTTTCAATGTGGGAAGTGGGAACATCCATGGCCCAGCACAATTTTATTTTTGTTTTAATCTGTCACTCGCAATAAGACGGTCGTGCTAGTTACATTACTACACTACATTTCATTTTCGATATAGCTTTTAAAGTACCTACTTAGTCAGTTTGTGTAGCAGATCGCTACCAGTCCATTAAGTACAGTGTTATTTATGTGACGTTTTTAACGTAAATACCACAAAATCACATGGGCGTCGATCTGTCAATACTTAGAAGATAATATGTCCTGACTGACTGACTGACCGATTCATCCTCGCTTAGCAAAAACTTGTTAAAGTTATAGCAATGAAATTTTGTGAGTAGGTTAGTTTTATTGAGAAAACACCCATTAAGGACGAAATTTAGAAATTTTATCCCTAAGGGGTAAATAGGGGTTGAAAGTTTGTAAGATAATCGTCATTTTTTAAGTAAGAAACATGAAACTTTATTTTTGGGCTACTTATTAGAATTTGTAGATCCGTATTTGAGCGTTTCTTTAAATTCTACCCCTAAGAGGGTGAAAAAGGGGTTGAAAGTTTGCATGAAAGCCCTTATTAATGAGCTATTTTTTAAAAACTAGCTGTTCCTGCGAACTTCATTTCGCCTGTTCAGTTTGTGTGGGAAAAATTAAAATGTTGTTTTCCCCAGTTTCCTCACAATCGAACAGGATATAAAAAATAAATCCTATGTCCTTATCCTGGTTCTAAGATACCCCTCCGCCAATTTTCAGCCTAATCGGTTCAGCCGGGTTAGAAATAGTGTGACTAACACCACTAAATATATATAAATAAATACGTTTAAAAAAGGAATAAATTATTCATACATTTTTTAATTCAGCTCCAGTTCAGTAAATATGTTAACTGCCACGCGAGCAAAGCCGCGTGTAACAGCTAGCTATCCATAAAATAAAGAAATGGATGTAGTATAATAGTCTCTCATTACAACATTGCGGTCCCTTTGAATGCAAAACCGCACTATGAACAGACCTACGCACGTTTTAGATTACACTCGCTTAGCTTTTATATTAATTGAATGAACATTTAGGTCAATGACCTTAATATATTTTTAACCGATGTAAAACATTAGGTCCCATTTTGATTTGTATGATTAACGATTACTTTAATTGTAAAATGATATTGATTTTTTTGTAAGAAAGGTAAAAGTAATTTGGGGCCGTATCCCCACAGAGGTGTAACTAGGGTACCCACGACTAGCTGGAGATACTTTAAGTGCCACAATGATATTTGGCAAATCTATTGCCATTCAGGTGCATATCCAATCCCGGACAACGATGTTTTTATTAAGAAACTGAAATAACCTTTTTTATAAATATATTTTTAAAACAGTGATTGCTACGTATTATAAACATGACAGGATAAAGAACCCCAGTAAAAACGAGAGTTAGTAATTTTAAAGTCGGTTTGTCTGCTAATTTTTTACGCATAAAACTAAACGATATTTACCATTACTTGTGTAGTAAATGCTTCTTGAACAGGTCCTCCTGTAGGATACCTTTGCTGGAAAAATTTTCGTTTCCATCCCTAACCTCCTGTAGGACAGCTTGGACTGCTAAAAAATTTTTCGTTTTCATCCATAACCACGAAAAGGCATTTCAACGCGTGTACGAAGTCGCGGGCAATAGCCAGTGACTTAATGTAAAATCCAAGTATGAACAAGTTACGTCAAGTTATCTTCACCGAGTTTTACTGTTAAACGAAAAGTTACAAACGATATCGTTTTCAATACAAACAATCTCGTGTACAAGCTTAAATTTATCAGAAAATAAATTGGTTGTAGTACCAAGATCTATTGTACCCGGTATACAATGAAATTAAAGATACAAATTTTCTGTTCTTGGAAAAAGTGGGCCTTTACTATATTCATTGTGTTGAGTTTCTTCGTACTATTTGACTTTAATTAAGTCTATAAAGTTTAATTTACCTAATATGTATTAATTGATGAAAATGCATGTATTTTCTTGTATTTACGCTACGCTCGCTTTTTGATTTGCGCTCTTTTATTCTTAGAATATAGTTAGTCAAACGGATATCCCGAGAGTATATTAAATATATTACCATATAGACAAAATTTGTCAAAAATATGCCAACCTGATGGTGGTATATAAAGCCACTTGTTTGATAATTTTTGCCAGATATTTTACGCTGCTCACCGTAAAACGACCATGGTAGCTCTGTTTTTATGGCGATTGGAAAAGGCAGTGATACTAATCCAGATTAGCTGTTGTAGATTCCGCCACATAGAACTTTAAACCAAAAAGTTCAAACAGCAATACTTATATCAAATTGTTTTTTTACATAATTTTTGGTTCAAATTTAATTTAGTGTTTTATTATTAAAGCGCTATTATTTATAAAACATTCTAAATTTATCAGAAAGAATTTGATTGGTTGTAGTACCAAGAGTTATTGTTCTCGCTATACCCGGAATTGAAATAAACAAGTTCGTGGAAAAAGAGGATCTTTATTATTGTGTTTGAGTTTTTTCATTTAATTTAAGTTTTATGAAATCTTCTGTAAAATTGTGATGTCCTAGTTTACTGAGTCGATGACTAAGGAAAATGTTGAACACCATTTCATAGTAATGTTCTTTATTTTAAAACTGATTATTACTGGCAGGGGGATTTCATTTAGTAGTTTAATTAGAATTAGGCGGCATACCTAAAACCTTAACTGACGTCACATTCACACACTCAGCGCTATACAAGCTTTTAACCAACGTTTTAAGTTTCAATTTTAATTGACATGTGTGCCATGTTTTGCTTGGCGTGACGCTCAGTGGCATATGAGCCTTTATGCCACGTTTTAATGACCAGTTTTGCGTGTGTTTTGTATGAGAGTGCGTCTACTGTACATTGGTACTATTATCACTGATCACGCTGATTTTAAACAAATATTTCAAAGAACAGTATTATTATTTATGTTTTCTTTACTGAATATTATTGTAATATATTATAATTACTCTATAAAACGATATGGTTTAAAACATAGTTTCGAGTTATTAGTAAAATAAGGTTCGTGTTAGTACCGAGATCTATTGTCCCCACTATACGAGGAAATTAAAGAAATAAGTTTCTAGGTCTTGCTAAAATTAGGTCTACTAGTTATTCATTGTGTTTAGCTTCTTCGTTCATTTTGATATTAATGGATTTAGTGTTTCCCTTAATAAAATATTGGCCATTTTTAGTTTGATCCGTTGTTAAACTATTTTTAAAGGTTAAATAGCCTAAATGTTTTTTCAAGAGTTGAACTGTGGAGTGGAAAAAGAAATTTAAATTATTTTGACATAAATTTCGAAATAATTCGGATACCAGATTTTTCATACGTATTGACATCCTCATCGATACTTACCATTGTCCATCTTTCGGCCACGTGGGCATCTCAGCTGCATGATTTTGAATTGTCATTCATGCAAAATTTAAGCTTTATCGTTAACGGGAATTAAATGAATTTCAACTTGCAAGATTCCACTCGGACACATACCGCACAAATTAAATAAAATTTTATAATAGTTCATTTGGATTCATATAAACACAAACAACAATCATCATATCTGAACGTTCGCTAAAGGATAGCGCACTTTAGGATGGGCCGGATGTGGCGCATCGCAGCGCAATATTCCGCCTAGATCGCTTTCATATTGCAATGCGATGCGCCCTGACTTGACACGATCCGCCCCGTGCGCGCTATCCCTAATATATCTGAAGATTATGAAGCTATACGCTGCACTTTGTATGATTATTTATGCGCTGCCCACATTATCGCGTCATAAAAACTATGTGCACTAAAATAGAACGCTGAACGTATCTTCAGATTGGAATCTTCATGTTCAGTTATTACACGGAAATATCTGAAGGTCGGTTTCAGCCACCAGTTTATAGAAGCATGATCATTAATGCAATTTAACCATTTACGTTTGCTATGAATAATATATTGTAGCCAGACTTTATAGCCAGAACACTGTAACGTCAGTACACGCCAATATCTTCTTCCGATCTAAATGGCCAAGTAGTAGATAAACATACACAAGAGAAATAATTAAGTTTTACATATGTAAAAAATAGTAAATTTAATTTAGTAATTAAATAATTAGTGGAGGCAATTGACATGTTTTTAATATTTTCTAAAATGATACTTTTTTCACAATTTAGTAGTGAAATAATCTATAGCTGGCAACTCGGTTGTATAACGTTTTAAAGTTCTTTGTATCTACCCTTTATAAATGAATTTATATTTACACATCAAAAATATTGTTTAGAAGTTTAAGTTTTAGCCCTGATGATGCTGTATAAGCGAAACCGGTAGGCTATTAATTACAAAGTAATAAATTATAAGTGATAAGTAAAACAGTACAAGTGTTTCTTTCTTTAAACATATGAATACGCAAGAGCCTTAACAACCCAGCTTCGGGTTGGCAGCCATTATTAACATTAGTTACTATAGGTGCAAATTAAGTAATAGTTCTCATGTTAGTCCGTCCTCTGACTAGAATAGACCATCGAGTACAGGTTAAAATATAGGCCAATAAGACCATTGGTCTTTTTCCGATTCGTACAATATGTTACGGTCCCGGTTACAGTATAGGGAGCAAATGCATATCCTGATGATAAGGAACACACGTTGCCTATATATTTGCAAAAATAGCCTACTGGAAGTAGTAAAGTAGGCGTGGTGAGGCGACTGAACAGGGCTCTTTTTATAGAGGGAATTTTCCTAGCAGAAACATCGATTGTCGACAATAGATTTTTTAAATTATTTTATTGCATTATTTTTCGCCTTTTTCATGTTGCATCTAAGATACCTACGTCGTAAATTTTCCGCTAAGGGTGCCGGTGGTACTTAAACCGGCGCTGTCACTATATAAGTGGAATAAGTAATAACTTGTTATCTGAAATATTAATACCCTCACCTCACCCAACATACCCTCACGCCAAGTACCTTACGACGTTGGCAGAGAGTATCGAGTGCTAAACCTCATGATCCTGACAAACCTGTCTGGCTTCCTTAACATTCATTACATTTCTCATACAAACACGTCGGTTTCGGAGACTGAAATATTAATAATACAAAAAAATTATTTTTTCATTTTGTGAAGCAATTATTTGAAACTATTTCGTATTAAACATACTTTAATAACTATTTTTTATACAAAAAAAACAATTAAGAGCAATTAAAAATAAACTTTATTAAATACACCCCTGCTTCGAGCAACCGGTTCAAGCGAAATATAAAATATAATCTTCATTGTTATAAAACGGTTAAAATATTCACAACTTTTAAGTTAAGTTAACACCTTTCTTCACTAATGAGTCCTTTATAAACCTTTAACAAGAAAACTTAACGAGTTAAATTATTTAATTTTTTTATTTTCTCATTAGAGATAATAATATAGTATTAGATACTAAATTTACTGATACTAGATTGACGTGAAACCTACCCAGGTAGGAATCCACCGTCTTGCCTATTCCTACCTCCATACTGACAGTGGCAAGTTCCGGTCTGGAGTCTCCTATCATCAGGGCAGTTGCACTTGAAAGCATTTTTTATACTAAAGATCTTCGTACCGCCTGATCCAAGCAATGAATGCAAGTGGCTGTCGTGCAATTCGGATCCATAAAATAGCAATTAAATGGTACCAGCACTTCTCGAGTTAGAAGTTTGAGAACAGGCAGTGCCGGATATTATCCGAGGGTGATGTCAAGAGTCTCTAAATCCGGCGTGTTTGTATGAGAAGTGTATTGAAGGTTTGTCAGGATTGTGAGGTCTGGCACTCGATACACTCTGCCTACCTCATAAGGGACTTAGCGTAAAGATATGTATGTATGTAAGTTTGAGAACCATTTATATTTTATACTTATCCTGTCGTATTCTGAACTGTCGTGGTTTTAGAGAACCCACAGTTCGTCAAACGCTACGCTGGGGAAATATTGCCCAACAAGTTGCGCAAGCGCCGATCGCTGCAGCGCATGACTTGTTTTGCAAATCCGCCATTGTTCTTCCATTGTTTTGTTATATTTTATAAGTTTTACAACCATATGGGTTATTATATTCATACACTTCATTGATGGCATAATGTTTCTCAAACAACAATGTAGGGATGTAAGGACCTCATCGCTTCCTAGTGAAAAATTACTTATTTATATCGCTGGATTGTTCTGCTAATGTAATCAGTTAGATCAGGAAGTATAGCTCTGCAGCCCTCTAGCTTTGCCTTTCAACTATTAGCTGTTGTCGTGTTCCGTTCTAGATTTTAGGATAGCCAGTAAAATTTTCCAGGTAAAGCTCAATATCCCCACCTTAGGTTGGTCACATTACTTTTGGTGATTCTAGGCGTAGTACTTATTTGTTTTGCTGTTTGGAAATCACTGTAATTGTTTACCTTTAAAAATGGTTTGAAGTACATGTTGGGCCTTTTTTACATGTTGGAACCTTAGCCCTATGTGTACTGTGTCATGCAAATAACCTTTTACATGTTGGACCCACGCCTATCGCTTATGTGGTCTAGGGTTCTGGTGTAAGGCTTGACTCCTTGCGGCAACAAAAAAATCGTGTACTCAATTTTCTAATACAAACGACGTTGCCCGGGATTTGATATGTATTCGGTTGGCGATAGGCTGGCCACTCTTTCTTATTGTGGGACAGTGTCTTCGACTAGTCGTGGGTGTTCTGTATCCCTTGTACCTCAACCCCTTTGGGGATACAGCCGTGAAGCAACGTCTTGGTTCAAAGTGTAATGTGACCATTATATTGATTTCTCCTTTCAATATCTGAATGAATATAATACTACCGGTAAATCTGCACTACACTACACTACGCACTACGGAAAATATGGGGTGTAACGCTCGCTGACCGCATTCGTAACAGTAAGATCAAAGAAAGAGTGGGATTAAAAGAAAGTGTTGGTGTTAAAATGCGTAATGCTCCGCTGGTTCGGGCCTGTAGAAAGAATGACATATTAAAGATTGACAAAGCAGATATACAATGCGAATGTGGATGGATGTAGGTACCCGGGGAGACGAAGGCTGACATTCCACGATCAGATCAGTCTAATATTATTCCATGGTGGTGTCAAGAGTCTCAGAAACCGGCGTGTTTGTATGAAAAGGGTAATGAATGTGAAGGAAGCTAGACAGGTTTGTCAGGGTCGTGAGGTCTGGCACTCGATACTCTCTACCTACCCCGTAAGGGACTTGGCGTCGAGATATGTATGTATGTGTACTACCGGTGCCGGTTGTGTTAGTTGAGTTGGTCAAATGTACCTGTCACCTGTCGGTTAATATGCCAAAGGTGATCACGTGCGTGTTGCCAACAGCTGATGTTAGTAAATAGACCGGCATTCTTGGCATCGATGAATGGACTTTACGTATGGCTTTATATTTTCTACTTATACTATGAGAATAAGATGTCAAGAGTCTCCGAAAAACAAAAGCAACAAAAAGAAAATTTGGTTTTTCCAATTTTCCAGTAAAAAAAATGTCGCTCAGAATTGGATATGTACCCGGTTGGCGATAGGCTTGCCACCTATTATCGCATTGTGGGACTTAGTGTCTTCGGCTAGTCGTGGGTGCCTAGTTGTACTTCTGCCTACCTCTTCGTGGATATGGGCGTGAAGATACTTTTTTTTGTCTTCATTTCTTTTTCCCATTTAAGTTAATTTTTCATCATTTCATTAATTGTTCTAAAATTTAATTTTTTTTAAATATGTTTATATCAGAGAAATTGCCAAAAAACCGACTTCAATTTCAAAAGTTAATCAACTACGTAACCTATACGTAGTTGATTAACTCATTAAAATCGAAGTCGGTTTTCTGTAGCTTTTTTTTAGTTTAAATTATAACTGCCTTCAAAAAGAATAAGTCTTATTCGACTCTTTGTTTTTTTATGTATCTTGGCTACGCGATGACTCGGTTATTAACAAATGGATTTTCATAGTTTTTTCAAAAGGTAGGTCATGATCCAGTCCCTGATATAGGTACATCCGGTAATCGGTTTTTAAGTTACACTAAATAATGTGTATTTAATTGCTTACCTTGAAAATGTAATGTTAAACTTGTAGTCGGTTTTTGTTTTACTCCTGTTTTTGCATCTCACTAAGTACGGGAAATTTAAAATGACACGTCACATTGGTAGTTTTGTTGCGCACTCTATATACTAAATTCAAGTTATAGCCATCTTCTTTTATCTTATCTTAAGTCATAGAAAGAGACAAAACACTTTTAATGCTGTCAGATTAGTATGTAGGTATACGACATTTCTACAGTTTAGTCTATCACTCGGAAATCGTTGATTAAAAACGTCAGGATTTGACAAGTCCGAACTGTCTCTCTTTAAAATGTTTCATCTCTTTTATTTTTGCTTTATTTGAAAAAGATAGCATGCATCAAAATAGGTTTTACTTGTGAACAGCTGATCACCACCAATATCTTTTTAACTACCACAGATAGTCTAAAATTGTGTTTATTTAATATTGAATTATATTTGTGTGATGAACATTAAGATGTCTGTATTTCTTGGGATAAGTATTTATTAAAAATGTTGAGTTCAGTAACAATTATAACACAAGCGTATAATTAACTTACTTAGGGGTTAGATTAAATTTGTGTAACTTGTCTAGGGATACAATCATTCATTTAAAAACAATCATTCTCTCTAGCTATCACGTGTCGTACATTACATAAGGTCGCTCGATCCCTCTGTCAAATGTGTTTTTTTTTAATTTTCTAATAATTAAAACATTACCCGGGATTGAGTAGGTATGTTCCCGGTTGGTGAGAGGCTTTCCACTTAACACATCGTCAGACTTTGTCTTCAGCTTGTCGTAGGTGTCCTGGTTGTATCTATTTATCTCCTCGGGGATACGGGCGTGAAGTTTGAAGATTATGCTATACCAACTGTTTGAAAATGTTTCGGTCTTGTATCAGAATAAGTAAGTGTCTCAAATGTCACAATTCAAAGCATAATAGGGATTCTAGACGATGGTAAACAATGGTTGTAAAACTTGTTTAGCATCCGTCTGGACTGTAAGCTTAATCAAAATTTAATTCTAATCAGAAAATATAAAAGTTTTCTTCAAGGTTACCTTTGTTGGAAGGCATGATTTCAACCATCTAAACCTGACTTTACCATCTTCACCGTTGTATCATTTGTCAGTTTTAGCATGTCCCATCTTGAGTGTCGAAACAAAATTACGACAGTACGCAAATGAAATAGCAAATTAAGTTAGGTTTTTCGATGGTTATCTGTAGAGTTACTCTTGAATCTCGATTTCATGCAAATTTAAAATTGGAATCGGATATGTCATTTTAGGTGTAATCTTGATGTAAGCGTCTTTAACTAGCGAATTATTAGTATTTACTTTATAATAAACAATGCAATACGGTTTTTTTATCAATGGTGGTCTATCGGTTCTGTTGTTGGACTTGACTGCATGATGTCCCTGGTTGGAATCCCGGGTCAGGCAACAAAAAGAAAATTAGGTTTTTCCAATTTACTAATAAAAAAAATGTTGCTCGGGATAGGATATTATGTGCCCGGTTGGCGATAGGCTTGTCACCTATCACATTGTGGGACTTAGTATTCAGTTAGTCGTGGGTGCCCTGGGCGTGAAGATACTACTAAACTATTTTAAGA
This sequence comes from Calephelis nemesis, assembly GCA_002245505.1. Taxonomy (NCBI): domain Eukaryota; kingdom Metazoa; phylum Arthropoda; class Insecta; order Lepidoptera; family Riodinidae; genus Calephelis; species Calephelis nemesis. The sequence goes on along the minus strand of NJDD01023224.1, from coordinate 18,898 downwards.
TGAAGCTTGTATTAGAATTAGTTAACTGTCTCAATTGTCACAATTCAAACTATAATAGGGGTTTCAGACAGATGTAAACGTCTCGAACGTTTCATCAAAATTTAATAGTAATCGCAAAATGAAAACAAAAGTTTTCTTTAAGGTTACCTTTGTTGGAAGGCAAGATTACAACCATCTGGACCTAGCTTTACCATCGTCACCGTTGTATAATTTGTCAGTTTTAGCATGTCTCATCTTGAGTGTCGAAACGAAACTGCGAAAGTACGCAAATGAAATAGCAAATTAAGTTAGGCTTTTCGGTGGTGATCTGTAGCGTTACTCTTGAATCTCGATTTCATGCAAATTTAAAATTATAATCGAATATGTCACATTAGGTACTCTTGAACATAATACTAGCGAATTATTAGTATTTAATAATAAACAAGGCAATACATACATTTTCATCGGATTCGTTGATTTTTTCGGATCTAAAATGTTAACAATCGAGAATCGAGATTCAAGAGTTACCCTTTTGTGTTTTTTTTTGTGGTTTTCAAATTGAGTTAGGCTGACTGGCGAAGACCTTTGTGTTTAAATTTTTATTTAAATATTTAGTTATAATAATATTGAATGTATTCTCACTCAATTGCCACTTTTTATTTTAACCGCGGTAACTGGACTGAAATATCGAAAAATTTAATCCTAAAATTAATTTTTTTTATATGTAACTAACAGTCTCGGCGAACTTCGTTTCACCCGTTCAGTATGAGAAATAATAAAGTATTATTTTTCCCATTTTCCCTGCAACTTTCCCGGTTTTTCTTTTCGTAAGAACCTTCTCCTGATCATAAGTAATACAATAATATAAAAGTTAGCCAAATCGGTTCAGTCGTTCGGAAGTTATGCGCTAACCAACACATTAAGCGATTCATTTTTATATCATAGATAAAGCTAAGAGTTAAGACCCATCTCAATCAAATCAGCTTTCAAACAAAAAAACGGGTTGCACTCCGGGAGTGCCGGCAGAAGGCAAGAATTGATTGTTAACGTTGTGCATTTTTGACATTCTGGAATGGTTAAGGAATAATTTTCTCACGAATTGCTTTAATTATCGTTTATTACGCTATCGTACACAAACATGACAACACGAACATTGGCGCAAGTGCCCTACGCTGTCTCACAAATTTTCGTCTCACGAAATTTCAGGGCACGTGTCCTGACGCGAATTTAGTACTTTTTACCCAAAGAAATGTGCAACGCCGCTAAAGTAGTTTTCGCTTCAAAAATTCGCATTAAAATCAGTCTATCCGTTAAAATTTGCAATACTAACTTTGAACGATGAAATAATTATTACAAATACAATTGTGCCAAATTTCGATGAACTGTCAAAATGTGATCTATTAAATTGGCCCTACTTTAATAAGGACTTTATTAGTTGTAGCAATAAGCAGCTGGTCTACCATATTAGATTAAATTGACATTTGCGAGACTATCCTGCAAGGTGTACGTAATCAGGAACTATGTAACATGCTGCCATAACAAATGCTAACTTTGCACCTGGCGTGAGTCATGGCATCTGACTCCGAAGTCCGAACTATAATCAATTGTGCAATTCTACATCCTATTAATATCCTGTTATTATTATAACATACAATAATTCTTTATTATGCAAAAAATACAGAGAAATTACAAATACATCAAATAAAACATAAATTATAAGATACACAAAGGCAGCCTTATCGCCAAGTCAACGATCTCTTCCAGGCAACCCTCACTATTATATTATTATTATTATAAATGCGAAAGTTTGTATGTTTGTTTGTTACTACTCCTTAACGCAAAAACTGCGAAACCAAATTTCATGAATTTGGCACGCACGTAAGGGTAGTTTCAATATGACAGCACAATCCCCATCTGAAAAAAGTTTAAATTTGACTGAAAAATACCCAATAACAAAATGGCGGATATTTATTAAATTCATTTCATGATTTCATGCAAACTTCACATAAATTATCTACTAAATAGTCCGAACAAAGCCTAAACATTTGGTTGAGATAGGTTAATCCGTTCTTAAGTTATAAAATTACAACGAAAAGTGGCATTGAGTTTTATATATATAGATATATAAACGGCCAATTTAAAAACAAAGATAAGAGGTAAGGCTACTTTAGATCAGTAGCCAGGCAACCATTGTTATTTTTCAATAACTAACAAAAAATCTTTTGGCAACCAAACTCCAGCAGAAATAAAACGGTTGTTTTCAATAAATTTTATAATATGAATAGCTCAAAAAATGAAAAGGTACGTCTGTCGGATGATTCGGAATATAATTTTCTTTCGATTCGTTTTATCAATTTCTCCGATTGACAGTAATCTATGTTAATCGTTAAATTGACGGTTGTATATGAATTGGAAAACTCATATAACTGATTGTAAAAAAGAATCTCTTGTCAAATATTTTTCAATTCTGATAACGCATTAAACTTGAATTTAAACCGCGAAAGGTTTAGTTATTTTTTTAAACTAGTGGTCGCCCGTTGGTCGAAATTTCATATCTTGTTGATAAGAACGCTATCTTCATTTTTAAGACCAACTACTTTGTTTCCAAACTTTTGAGTGCGCCATCTGTGATAAGATAGAAAGATAGAATAAGATAGAAGATAAAATCTTTATCATCAAGATATTTGTTTCTTTTTAAGCATTATTATTGAAAATACATTTAATAAATATAAAGAAGGGTCAATTATTTCAGTCATTGAAAATATTCATAAAATAAATATTAGTTACTGGATCGATACCAAACCCAAACATGTGATTAAATTTTTTTTTCTGTCTGTCTGTCTGTATGTTCAGGCGTCACGTGAAATCCAACAGTTCGATTTCGATGAAACTTGGTATAATTATAACTTTTTATCCTGGGCATAAAATGGGATACCTTTTATACCCTGGAAAAATATGTAGAAAAAAAAATAATTCTTAACTTTTCAGTTTTAGACCTACATCCGCGCGGACGGATTGCGGACGGACGCAAGTTAGTTGAAAAATGTTAGCGTTCTGCACTTCTCTCATACATAAACTATAAGTGTGCCAAATTTTATGCTTCTAGTACGTCCGCACAATTTTTGGCAAAAAGGGGTCCAAAGTTTTGGCATCACGTATTTTTAAATAATGATGTCTCGGCCTGAGCACTCTGCTCGGCCCACAAAGCTCGGTGGAGTTGTAAAAATCGCGAGATTAGCAACAAATTAGTCATTCAAAAAAGCATCACGTATTAATATATAGATTAAAGTCTTATAGACACGGACGTCCGAATGCTCAAGGTCACGTCCGTGACTTATGTCCGATATTTTGCACGGCTCAGTGCGTCAGCTGCGTCCGCAAGACGCATCCGATAATATGTTTCTACTTTAATAAGGGTTCCACACAGGTTAAAACATTGGTTGTAAAGATTGGTTTGCATCCGTGTTGAACGTAGATTTAACCTAAATTTGATTTTGTTTGAAACATCGTTTCCACCAAGGTCACCTTTGTGGAAGGCGTGATTACCACCGTCTGGATGATGCTTAAGGCGTCAAAGAAAGTAATGTCAGTCTTGAATAAAACGGTGACCTCATTACTCAAGTTTATTCAATGATATTTGGTAGCAAAAAGGAAATAGACGAAGCACTATTTTTTTCATTCAATATAAGAACGAAATTCAATAATTACGAAAAACCTACAACCATCTTTTAAATTGTTGCTTATTAAATTTATTATGGTATATATTAAAGTATTTCTATGTTTTTGTATCGTTGACTAACACTAGAAAATTTGCTTACTTTGGGGTTAGATTCAATTTGTGTAACCTCTCCAGGAATATTTATTTATCTTTTCTCTCTATGGCCCCAAAAAACTTCTATTACTATCTTTAAATGTAGGTAGGTTATTGAAATAGGTCAAAAGAAATATTTAAATTCACACATTTAATCACAATTAGTATGGAACATTATTTTACAATCGGCTATAAAATAGTGTGATGAAAATGTGTCATGTTATGCATGTACTTGATTATGATGCTGCTGTTACAGTTTCAAAGCACTGCCCTATATACGGTTTGAACTTTTTTTGCTAAGGGCTAAATCTAGGGCATGCGACATCACGTTTACAGCCACATTTTCAGTTCTGCAGTATTGTGATTAATAATGAGTGAGCAAAATAGATTTTAAGGCCTTATTGATATATAAAATTTGATATTCTTGCCTCGTTGATTATGCGAACTTCGTCATTATGAGGTTCAGATTCGATTCCAGTCAAAAACATACCTTTGTATGATTAAAATTTGTGTGATGGTAGTCCTGGGTGTTTCTTTAATTTGTTTCAGTATGTAGTTATGTATTTAAGCTTGTAAAAATAGAACTATTACTTTTGTGGATTTCGTACTCCCCGTTTGCCCCGTGTCGGTTCTAGTTATTCGTTCAAGCTCGTAAAGAAGAGGTACATTGAGATACTTGACCACAGATTTGGCACTTGGCACTCGACATTCCCTGTCTACCCCGCAACGGACTCGGCTTGAAAGTTTGCATGAAGTCGACTTCAACATCGGACTTCGCGTAATTGTGTTACTGAGTAGAGTAATAGTTAATCTAGACGGTTGGAAACATTTTCTTTCGTCGGTCTGGACCGTAGATTTAATAAAAATTTGACAATAATCGGAAGATGCAAACTTTGTTAGAAGGCGTATTTACAATAATTATTGGTTAAAACGTCTTTTAATAGTAGGGTAGCCGATGGACTTGTACAATTCGCCTGACTCCTAATACAGGACAGTCGTAACTATAACGTCTGCGGTTGGCTCTTACCTTCAACAAGTACGTGTTTTTTTTAATGACTAATGTGTTGCCAACCTCGCGGTTTTTATAACTTCACCGAGCTTTGGAAGTACGTGTGCTTGTTAGCAGTCTTATCACATAAAAAACTATCGTAAGTACCTTTCTTTAGTGAGTAGGCAGTAAGTGATTATGTATTGTGACACATCTGCTAACAAAACCTCTGGTGCGTAGTTAACCCGTTGAATAAACGTTATATCTTAGAGCGTGGGTGTATTGATATCGAGGAAGATAAGTGTGGGTCAAAAGTCGTATCGTTGGGTCCGCGTAATTGGGTCGCCGGCGTCGGATGTCGACGATCTGGTATGAACAAGTGACTTTATGCAAAAACGTATAAAGCAAGTTAACAAAACAGGGAATAATCATAAAATTTAAAAAAAGAAAAACCACCTTCGAAACCTAAATGTAGTAAGAACTATTCGTTCGAGTTAACGCGCGTTCAAATAAAAAATCCACATCGAAATCGATCCGTTCATTTAGGAGTCATGTCACAGATAGATAAACATACACACACGCACACACACTTAAAAACATATACACACGCTGTACACCACTCGCTTGCCTCACAAGGCAGAGGTAGATGGTCTATTCTTCTTAAGGGTCCTGAACTAATACGAGGGAAGTGATGATAGAGTGATATACGGGAAGGCAAAAGGAGGATGTGCAAAAAGCGTTCCTACTTTTTTTTAAATTAATGCAGCTTTTTCCGCCATGATGCTATTCGCTGTATTTGGCAATTCTTTTACAGTGCCCTTTGGTACAATGAGTTTACGGCTTGTCATCAATTTTATTATACTCGCTACTATTTCTGTAAATTATTTCTTTGAAAACTTGTAACAGCGCCTCTATCGGTAACTAAGAGAAACACATTTTTACACCAAAAGTGTCATCGATTTCGACACGTAACTTACCGAACGTATACTATACCTATAATTTGAATTGTCAATGACCGGGCAATTACCAATCGGCTTGATTCCTTAACATTGCGTAGAGATGTTGGGTCACTCAGTGTTCTCTACCGCATCTATAATGGGGAATGCTCTGAGGAGTTGTTTGGTTTAATTCCAGCCGCTGATTTCCACCTTCGGACATCGCGTCAGAGTTTAAGGTATCATGCCCATCATCTCGATGCGTGGCGATCTACAACTGTGCGATTCCGAAGACATTTTTTACCCCGTATAACACTTTTGTGGAATCAGTTACCGAGGACGGTATTCCCAAACAATTATGACTTAGGGACCTTCAAGAAAAGAGCGTACTCATTCCTTAAAGGTCGGCAACGCATCTGTGATTCCTGGTGTTGCGGATGTTAGTGGGCGGAGGTGATCACTTTCCATCAGGTGACCTACTTGCTCGTTTGCCTCCTCTTCTATAAAAAAAATACCAACTCATAGTAAGGGCTCAGTACGTTATATAGTATAGTTTATGGTATATAGTAAGGGTAATCACTTACAAAAACATCGATATTTTTATGAACAATGTTCCATCCCTAAACAATGTTCTATAGTATTAGAACTTATTAGATACGTCTTGAGCATTATACTCGTATTTTAAGTCTACTGCTAAAAATAGTCCTTAAAGCTTGTCAAAAACTGTATTTTTTGTTAAAATCTTATGTCACAATAGTTCAAATACAGAACAGTTACAAAACCATATGCTTAAAGCACCCGTCATGAGAAGCTGTAAATTATGTAAACAAACGTTCGGGAGTTAACAACATTTGGTTCAAAGATAAAAAGTATTTTTTTAAATATTTAATTAATTAATAATTTAAATAATATGTATAATAAATTACGTATGTTTTGACAATTTTTTCGTGGCAAATTGATTTCCTTAGATGTACTGGGTACTGGCTTCATTATACGTTAATACACAATAACAAATAATGGATAAAAAAAATTAAAATTAAGGCAACAATTAACAAAACTAACAACAATAACAAAGTGATAACGAAAAGATAAAAAAATTAACAATAACAACCAAATCCGCGATTTTAACAAAGCAATGAAAAATTCAAAACTCGAATGACGCGCTTATTTCCAAAAGACGAACCGATGGTTTGCATTCCCGGCGGCCGGCGCGTCCCCGTACCAAGACACTCAAACGTCAGTTGTTAGATATGATCCAACTACATTAAATAGGTTGTTACTTTCATATAACCCGTCTATTTTTTTATTTCGATTGAATATGGTCAGTTTATTGTTGTCTCGAAGTAAAAGAAAATACTTGGTAAAAGACGTTTGTTTACATAATTTATAGCTTCTCATGACGGGTGCTTTAGTGACGTCAACAACCGTTCCTACAACATTGCCATTTGCCAATATTTCTTATATAATAAGCGCAGATTAAAGGTCTCAGCACACATATCAACTCGGAAAGGGATCGTCACCGTATCACTTCGAGCTGTTCTTTATTGTGTATATGAAACTCCATACTGCGACGCACACTAATCGGAATCGTAGCGTAATCGCCGCGCCTCGGAACAGTCTCGCGGTCGGCGAGCCGTAAGCGCGATGTCGTTTAGCCGTAGCCGAGTTGATGTACAGGAGCTGCTGATACTGTTTGGTTACGTGCATACGTTAAGTTGACGCCAGGTCGACGGCGAGGCGAAAGGCGATACGGTGACGATCCCTTGCCGAGTTGATATGTGTGCTGAGACCTTTATCCACCTGACAGCTATTAAGTAATACTATGATTATAGTGGAAACTATTATTACCTTAATACATGATTACAGTTCTCATTATACTCAATCGTTGATAGAAATAATTTAACCGGAACAAAACTGCAAAAAACCGACTTCGATTTCAATATAGATGTCTTCATCTATGTACACAAAAATTAAGTAATTTCTTCGATTTTTATTGGATTCTATTACGGGATTAAGACTTGATGGCAACGAGACTACCTCGAAAGTTCCAAATAAAAGGACTTTTAAAAGAAAAAACATTTTTAAAAGAAATCGATTAACATACATAAAAAATATAGTAGTCAAATGCAGTGTGACCCGCGTTAAAGTGCAACCCCAAAAACGGGTGAAATTGGACCGAAAACTATCGACGAATATTGGTCTAAAAAACCATTTTTTATAGGGCACTGAACATTTGTTTCCCGAATTTGTCATCTATCGTCATCATCATCATCATCATCATCATTATCAGCCGTAATTATGGCGGCAGGAATAAATAAGGTGGTTAATGACCCTATTAAACCTTGGCTCCTATCTAACAAGCTACCTTGTTGGCAGATGGCAGATGGTTTATTCTATACAGGAGACCTAGGCCAATACAGAAAGAATATACCTCAAACATTGAGAGTCTGTCGTCGTGACGTCTATGACCGTCACCAACAATGTTGCCAGTATTTGCAATACAATCACTGCAAAGTGGCTCGTGTCTATTATTAATAATACAATGATTACAGGATCCTTTTTGTATAAATTGGACTATAAATGCCCAGTTAGCACCAGTTACTGGTGCTGGATAGTGGATATTATGACCAAGGGCTTTATCTTGTGCAACCACACTTTTGAATTTGGATGAGACTGTCGCTTATAGCGTTTGTTTAGTACAGAATTAGCTATTAACGTCGAAAACTATAGCTATTGAAAGACTTGCCTTTGTGACTATACTTTAAATATTAGAAGATATTAATGCTATTCTTTTTTACCTAATTTGAAATAGAATAGTTTCATATTTAGTCCAATAAAACATGAATGCTAGTTTTACATAAAAATGAGCCTAGCTATTTTTAAACTTATTTAAAACTCTAACATTACTAAATATTGAAACGAAAGATAGTAAATGATTAACAAAAATAATGTAACAAATTAGATAGTCTATTGACAATTCTTCAAGGCCGGCGTTAAAAAATAAGGTATTGATATCATAAGACTTTTAGGAAGAAAAACTGGTAAATTATTTTCGTGATATAGCTTCATGAGTGTACATGCTGTCAAAAGTTTAGCAGTCCTAGTCGAAGCACAAACTTAATAGCGACCTCTAGTGGCTAATTTTGTACAAATTTCTTAGTAAGTCGCACAGAAGTACAGTAATTATTGAACAAATAACTTATTATATACAAATTTATAGGAAATCTATCGTCATGTCAAAATAAACTTAGTTTCTAGTTTAAATTAAGCGCCTAATTTAGATTGGCGTTAATTGAATATGTTATGTACCGTATATAGTTAAAGTTATAAAGTTAAAATAATGTTCGCATAGCATACCGCATTTGAACTACGAATCACAATTCATAATAAACTTGTTCTAGTTCAAAAGTTGCAAATTTAGATTAGTTTAGAATGTCCTATTTTGAGTTTGAAGACGTATGGTCGTATGAAATTTGCCGTCTCTGGACTGCATGTAGGACAACTATTTTATCCGTAATGGCGTAACAACATAATGCAACGACTGGTGTAGATGTCGCTGCAAGCATGATTGTAATACTTATGTGTGTTGCCGAGAATTGTGGTCTCATTTCTTCCAATTTCACAAAATGTAGAAATAACCCTCCTATTTCTGCTCTACCATTCTTTTTCCATATGAATATAATATTAAATTGACAAGTGTTTGATATACTAACCTCAAAGGTTCAAATAACAAAAAGTATGTTTATGCCCATATACTCAAAGAGGGATGCAGACGGAATGATAACGGTAGACCTGGTTGTACAAGGGTACCTACGATTAGTCTTTTAGTCCACAATGTGACAAATCTATCTATTCCCCTAAAATCCCTAAAATCCCTAACTTATTTTAATTTTTATTGCTATATTACTTTTTATAGTTTTTGTATAGCAACACCACGTTTTATTTACAAAACTCTAGCCAGATGTCACTTTTATAAATCAAAATAACTTTTTTTTATATTACCATTCAAATCCGAATTGTTGTTTGTGAAAAATAATATCTCCTTAGATTTAATATGATGATACAATTATGTTCGCCAAGACACCTGTTAAAAAAACCTGTTCGCCAGTTGAGTGCTATATCTTTAATAAATACATAATCTTAGCACTACAACACATAACTTAACTTTAAACAACTGCTAGGTACTGCATTCTAAAAAAGTAAGGTTGGAATTTCTTCATTTATAAGATGCCAAACTACTTTCTACTTACTTTTCTATCGTATTGATAGCGGGATCCTTTCAATAAGAAAAGAAAAAAAGATCACATGCTTTTCTGCTCTTATCGAAGCTCGTAAATTACAAAAGTCAATTCATTTGTCACTACCACCGTGACCAACTTGTTAGAGTTTCAAAACGTAGTGTGACGTTCTACTCGTAACTAAATAACATTTCAATTCAATAATCTATATCACTACACTATTCCACTACTACTAGTTAAATAATATAAGTAAAGTATTATTTTTAAATTTTGGTGCATAATAAAGTGTATTCATTCATTCATTTATTTAAGATGGGATAATGATGACCTACCTACTTGAAATAAGCCGTATCTCTTAAGCTATGGTATCAAAATGTAAATAAGTATTATTTTCGGTTAGTTAGAGATAGGGATGTGTACCCGAGATGCGGCCCGCAGCGACCTAGGTCAATTCTGCGATATCTGGGTCACGGGTCGAAGCGTGCCACCAGACCAAAATAAACCTATAGGGTAAACAAACAAAGGGATATGTTTACTATTATTGTTTGATGTTTAAATTACATATGTTTTTTACTATCGGGGCATTTATTTGCTTATTTGTTTTGTATTTCATTTATTTAAAACTGATGAATTAATCAAATATTCACAATGAAGTTATTATGTTTGACAAATTGTACAGAGTCTTACTCAAAGTAAGTAAACTATGTGATAGTGTAAAGGATGTTAGTTAACGTTACTAAATTCTTAAAAAAGTCTTGATTCAATTTAAAAAACACTAAGTCCAGTAAACACCAAATTAGGTGTCCATCACAAAATTGCCCTGTCAGGAATCGAACTTAAGTTTTGCGATTGGTTTCTTACTTTGTTTGTGGTAATAAATGCATTAAGTACTATTTTTTATTTGATATTATAGTGATTCTTATTAAACACTGAATTTGCGTAATTGGATATTTGCCCAGTTGGCGATAGGTTTGATACTTATCTGATGTCACATTGTGGGACCAAGTATTTTAGGTTAGTCGTTGGTGGTCTGGTTGTATTTCTGCCTACCCATTGAGCATACGAGCTAGATTATTTACTTGTTCATACATAATACTTTGTTCCACGAACAAAGTATTATGTTGCAGAAAAATGCTCGGGGCCTAACATCCCGGACTCAGGTTGGCAACGTACCATTTTCACCTTTGATGTTTCTAGACGGCGCGCGTGAATTTCTTACCATTAGGAAATCCGTATGCTTATTTGCCTTCCAATATCATAAAAAATATTTATCTAATTATATATATTTTTTTCAGGGCAAAACAAAACATTTGATTGTTCTAAATTTAATCAAAAAATGGATAATTGGTGGTAATTTTGTTTCTCACCCACTAAACTAATTCTAAGTTATCGCTGTCTTCTTTCATCGAAAGTAACAGAAAGAGACATATACTTTTAGTTCTGTCAAATTAGACCGTACTAGTCATTTCTACAGACGTATAATCTATTACTCGGAAAACGTTGGTTAAATCGAATTAATCTGACATGTCTAAAACGTTCCATCTCTTTTGCTTTTGCTTTATTTGAAAAAGATATGCATCTAAAATAAGTTTAGTTTGTGAACAGCAGAATTACCACTAATATCGATTATCCTAGTCTTAACGAGACATTTCTAATAACAATGTTATTAAACTTGTAATTTAACCTCGCCTCTGAGATAATAATGTTAAAATGTATCAGTTTCGGTAAGCCGGAGATAGGGTTGTGCCCGAGATGCGGACCGCAGCGACCTAGGTCAACTGCCGCAACTAGGTCACGGGTCGAAGCGTGCCACCAGGCCAAAATAAACTCATAGTATATGTAAACAAAGGGTTATGTCTATTATTATCTTTGTTTCGACTGTCGTATGCATGAATAGTGTTTTTAGATAATTTCTTATGAACTTAGTATTGATGTAAGTATATGTAACTTTAATTAAAACTTCGCAATCTATATACTCTTCATCGTTGGAACTTGGTGGAATTCCTTTATACACTTTTCAAGTAACACTTGTAGTTTTCCACAATGCACTGGAATATTATAGTATTGTGGAAAAGTACAAGTGTTATTTGAAAAGTGTGAATAGCAATATCGGATATAATACTAGGTTAGTTGCTGTGAGTATGTAGCTATATCTGATTTCCTGCAGTGAATTGATTTCATGTAGAGGTTCCTGGGTTCTTATGTCCAACTGTAGGGAAATATTGTGCTTAATGTTGGAGTATAGATGTTGTTATTTCATCAAAAGTTCGATTAAAATTTTATATTTCTGTCACCATAGTCACTGCTCTGACAGTTAGACTACATTTTACTACACTAGCTGTTGACAAGCGTTTTCGCTGGTCCCATTATAGCCCTTTAGGGGGTTTGTTTTGAATTTTTTGTTAACAATGAAGTCTATGTTTGAACTCAGGTTTTTAACTGTATGTGTTTCAAAGCTCATCAAAACCTGTCCAGTGGTTTAGCCGTGAAGGCGTAACAGATAAACTAATGTTCTCAATTATAATTGACTAGCTTCCACTAGCGGCTTCGTCCGCCTACCAAGTTATATTTTTTCTATAAATTGTAGCCTGTATGTTATATTGATGTATATTATATATACTATATTCCTGTAGAGTTTCATCTAAATTCGTTCAGTAATTTGTGCGTGAATGAGTAACAAACATCCATTCATGCTCACAAACTTTCTCATTTATATTATTAGTAGGACTTGCTTTGTCCGCGACTTCGTCGGCATAGAATAGTTACGATTTTTGTATAAACTTTTATCCCCTATCATTACTAATATATATTGTATACTTGTATAAATACAAAAACGAAAACTTTTATGGTTCATGTTAGTGTGTTGTAATCTTAGGTAGGTACTTTTGATTTTTTTTAAAGAAAACATGAGCATTGTTGACAGTTTTCAAAAGGAAAAATCAATTCCGGTTGCCTTTTTTTAATTTGTTATTTTTAAAAATATACTATGTAACGCGGTGCAAGTTTTCTCATACATAAAATAATACGTAATGGAGTTTCACCAAGTGCTTAACAATTTAATATAATTTATACCATTAGTTGAAAACAAGAGGGTACTAGGTTATCATGAAGCGAAAAGCGTTATTTTGGTAGCGTGCAGCGAAACTAAGGTCGGTCGGGTCAAGTATCGATGCGCGCCTCTCTGTATAAAAATAGGTCGATGCTTTCTTCGTTTTTCGAAGAAACCGCCATTGAATTCCCACAATAGTAAGTGAAACTGCCAGCTTTTGTCTTTTGAAAGGCTCTGAGAAGGCTACAAACTTTTTTGAGCTTAACGGCTAGCTCTAAATGAGACTTTGCTGTACCTTTGTGTGGTTTTGGCTTATAATGGTGGCAATTAAGGAACTTGGATCCGTATTCCAGGAAAAAAATTGTAATAATACGATGTTTAATTTAAAATGAACTCTTTGATGTCTTTTTTTCTTTTTTCATTAAAGTGAATGTTCTGGTTGCCGGCGAGCTTATTTTGCTACTTCTTCTTCAGACTGGCTATGTTTGGAAACGGTGGTTGTTTACGGTAGATACTGTTCAACTTTATCACGTTTTAAAGTTATTTGTAATAAATAATGAATCGTGTATTACATACAAATAAAAGTATCTTCAAAGTATCTTCACGCCCATATCCACGAAGGGGTAGGCAGAGGCACAAGCAGGCCACCCACGACTAGCCGAAGACACTAAGTCCCACAACGTGATAAGTGGCAAGCATATTATCGCCGACCCGGGCAACATTATTTTTCAAATTTTTTTACTGCCCGACCCGGGTATCGATCCTGGTACCCGCTGGACCGCTAGACCACAAAGGCAATAGTAGCAATAATAGGAAATAAGTTTATGGTATTTGCACTCTGATGTGGTAGAACACATTGACGCACTTAAATATTTTTGTGACATCTTTTGATTCTTTTACATTTTCTGCAAATGAATAATTTTGACGGCTAAACTGCTGGAGCGGTTTTGATAAAATTACGATAGTTGATATTTAAGACAGGAGGGTTTCACTCTGCAGTATTTAAAAACTATATCCAACATCAGAACGCAAAAGGGTTTTTGGCTACGACTTAAGATGTTGTAGACTGATGTAAACACTAGCTCTAACAAAGATAACTTTGTAGGAAATTTTGTTTCCATCTTCCAATTATTATTCAACTACTGGCCCGCCCCGGCTTCGCACGGTTATGAAATCTTACAAATAAAATTCTCGTGTCACAATATCCGTTCCCATATTCCTCTAAAACGGCTTGACTGGTTTTCATGAAATTTTGTGAGCATACTGAGTAGGTTTGAGAATCGGCCACCATCTATTTTTATAACCCTAAGAGTGATGAGGGTGAATCTTTTTCATACCCCTTAGTGATAAGGGTGACTCACCCCAATTTTTTCATAGTAGAACAACGTCTGCCGGGTCAGTATACATATAAACCTTCATCTTCAATAACTTTATCTATTTAAAAAACCGCATCAAAATCCGTTTTGCGTAGTTATAAAGATTTAAGCATACAAAGGCACAGAGGAAACGACTTTGTTTTATACTATGTAGTGATTATCATTAAATTTACGGTACAAACGGGTTGTGGGAATGCTTTCGCGCCCTTCCACTGCCCCGTCACACTGGATGTAGTAATCCGATTCTGGCAGTCCCACTCAACAGGGGATCGCACATCATCAGAAGCGGTGCACGGAGACATGCATTCTTCGGGGTCCTAGTGGCGACA